>STHD01025986.1:0-14650 GCA_016170015.1 Anopheles longipalpis
TGCCGGCCGAGCGTATCGACGAAATCGTGTTCTCGGCCGGCACGTTCGCACGCTCCAGCGCCGCACGAATGGCCACCGCGCCCAGATCGCTCGCGCTGGCCGGCGCCAGGTCGCCCTGAAAACCACCCATCGGCGTACGCGCCGCCCCAACGATTACGATCGGATCCTGAGTCGTCATGATTCGCTTCCTCCAGTGTCAGCGCGGTGCCATGCGCAACGCGCCATCGAGACGGATGACTTCGCCGTTCAACATCGTGTTCTCGGCGATGTGGCGCACCAGCGCCGCAAATTCTTCCGGGCGGCCGAGCCGCGGCGGGAACGGCACGCTCTTGCCGAGCGCATCCTGCACGTCCTGCGGCATGCCGGCCATCATCGGCGTCGCGAAGATGCCCGGCGCGACCGTCACGACGCGAATGCCGAAGCGCGCGAGTTCGCGCGCGATCGGCAGCGTCATGCCCACCACACCGCTCTTCGACGCCGCATACGCGGCCTGCCCGATCTGCCCGTCGAACGCGGCGACCGACGCCGTATTGATTATCACGCCGCGCTCGCCTTCCGCATCGGCATCCTGCTTCGACATCGCTTCGGCGGCCAGCCGGATCATGTTGAACGTGCCGACCAGATTGATCGATACCGCACGTGCGAAACGGTCGAGCGAGTGCGGGCCGTCGCGGCCGACCACCTTCTCGCCCGGCGCGACACCCGCGCAGTTGACCAGCGCATCGATGCGGCCGAACGCGTCGCGCGCGGCGGCGACGGCTGCCTGGCCATCGGCTTCGCTCGTCACGTCGGTCTTCACGAAGCGCGCGGCCGCGCCGAGTTCGTTCGCGAGGCTTGCGCCCGCATCGTCATTGACGTCCAGCAGCACGGCCTTGCCGCCTTCCGAGACGACCATGCGCGCCACCGCGGCGCCGAGGCCCGAACCGGCGCCCGTAATCAGAAAAACGCGATCCTCGATATTCATTCGCAGTCCGTATTCAGGGTTGAGCGGCCTTCTCGGCTTCCATCTTGCGCAGCACGAAGCGCTGGATCTTGCCGCTCGGGGTTTTCGGCAGCGCGTCGACGAAGTCGATCGCGCGTGGATAAGCGTGAGCGGACAGCCGCCGCTTCACATGCAGGCTCAGTTCCTCGGCCAGTTCAGGCGTGCCGTCGAAGCCTTTCGACAGGACGACGAACGCCTTCACGATTTCCGTGCGTTCCGGGTCGGGCACGCCGATCACGGCCGCTTCGCTGACGGCCGGATGTTCGATCAGCGCACTTTCCACATCGAACGGTCCGATCCGGTAGCCGGACGACGTGATCACGTCGTCCGCGCGGCCGATGAAGCTCACGGTGCCGTCCGGCTCCAGCTCGACGTTGTCGCCGGTCCGGTAGTAGCCACCCGCGATCGCCGGCGTGTCCTGCTGCCAGTAGCCGCGGAACCACAGCAGCGGCGAGCGCGCGATATCGATCGCGAGGTTGCCCGGTTCGCCGGGGCCAAGCTCGCGGCCCGCTTCGTCGAGCACCGCGACACGGTAGCCCGGCATCGCGAAGCCGGCAGAACCGACATGCACCACGTGAGAGAGACCGTGATGGTTGTTCACGACCATCCCGAGTTCGGTCTGGCCGTAGTGATCGTAAATCGGCGCGCCGAGCACCGCGTCGAACCAGCGCACGACCTCCGGATTCAGCGGTTCGCCCGCGCTGCTCACCACCCGCAGCTTGCCCTTCACGCGCGCCGCCGCTTCCGGCCCGGCGGCCATCAGCATCCGGTACGCGGTCGGCGAGCCGGCGAGGCTCGTGATCCCAAGCCGTTCGATCACGTCGTACGTGCTGTCGACCGTGAAGCTGCCCTCGTAGAGCGTCGTCGCATGGCCAAGCACCAGCGGGCCCGTGATCGCGTAATACAGCCCGTACGCCCAGCCCGGATCGGCGATGTTCCAGAACCGGTCGCCCGCGCACAGGTCGACTGCGTCGCGCGTGTACGCGCCGAACGCGAGCAGCGCATACAGCGGCACCGGCACGCCCTTCGGCAAACCCGTCGTGCCCGACGTCGACATCATCATGAACAGGTCCGACCCCTTGCGCAGCACCGGTTCGAACGTGTCGGACTGCGCGTCGAGCGCCGCACGGAAATCGATGTCGTGCGCCGGCAGCGTATCGCCCGGTTCGCGCACCGTTGCAACCGCCGGACAATCGGCGATCTCGTCGAGCTTCGCGCGATTCGCGACGTTGGTCACGACGAGGCGCGCGTCGCTCATGCGCAGCCGATGCTCGATCGCCTTCGGGCCGAACGCGGTAAACAGCGGCTGATAGACGGCGCCCGCGCGCCACGTACCAAGGATCGTCGCAATGAGCTCGGGCGTGCGCGGCAACAATCCGGCCACCACGTCGCCCGGCTTCACGCCCTGCGCGACGAGCAGGTTCGCGACGCGGGCCGACAACGCCTGCATCTGCGCGAACGTAAAGCGGTGGTGCTGCCCGCCGATGTCGATCCAGTCGAGCGCGACTGCGTCCGCCGTCGCATGCCGGTCGCAGCATTCGACGCACGCGTTCAGGCCGCGTTCCAGGTCGCCGTGCAGTTGCGCGGCGGCGGTCTCGATACTGAACCGGGCCACGGCGTCGGCGTAGGCCGGCACCGCCCGGGCGGTAGCTCCATCAGGCATGCGTGTCTCCTGTGCGTTATGACCGCCGGCGCGCCAGGGACGCGACGGGGATACATCGATAGTAGACAGCCCGCACATTGCAATCAATGACAAACAGAATCTAGAATCGTGATCGCTTTTGCCATGTCGGGAGGATGCAGGAAAATGGGGCCGCAGATGATTTCGCCGGATTTCGTCGACGATGCGCTCGCGAGCCTGCGCCGGCAGCACATCGCGACGGCGCCCGTGCTGCGCGCCGCCGGCCTGCCGGCCGCCGTGCACGAACCCGTCACGCCGCTGCAGTACGGCCGGCTGTGGCTGGCGATCGCCGGCGCGCTCGACGACGAGTTCTTCGGGCTCGCCGCGCGCCCGATGCGGCGCGGCAGCTTCACGCTGCTGTGCCACGCGGTGCTGCACGCCGGCACGCTCGAGAAGGCGCTCCGGCGCGCGCTGCAGTTCCTGCGCGTGGTGCTCGACGAGCCGAACGGCGAGCTCGTCGTAGCCGACGGGCAGGCGCAGATCGTGCTGACGGGCGCGCCGTATCCGGCGTTCGCGTACCGGACGTTCTGGCTGATCCTGCTCGGTGTCGCGTGCTGGCTGACCGGCCGCCGCATCCCGCTGCAGCGCATCGATTTCGCTTGCCCGAGCCCCGGCCAGCGCAGCGACTATCACCAGTTCTTCGGCGTGCCCGTGCATTTCGACCGGCCCGACAGCCGGCTCGCGTTCAATGCCGCGTACCTCGCGCTGCCGACGATCCGTTCCGAGCAGGCGCTGAAAACCTTCCTGCGCGGCGCGCCCGGCAACCTGCTCGTCCGCTACCGGCACGATACGGGCTGGGTCGCGAAAACACGCGCACACCTGAAGGCGCTGCCGGCCGCCGAGTGGCCCGACTTCGACACGCTGGCCGTGCGCCTCGGCACGACGCCCGCGACGTTGCGGCGACGCTTGCGCAGCGAAGGGCAAAGCTTCGCGGCAATCAAGGACGAGTTGCGCGGCGCGTTGGCCCAGTCGCTGCTGCGCGGGCACGCGCTCAGCGTCGCGGAGATCGCGGCCGAGCTCGGCTTCACCGAGCCGAGCGCGTTCCATCGCGCGTTCCGCAAATGGACGGGCACGAGCCCCGGCGCATTCCGGCGTGACGTGCATGCGGCGAAGGTGGCGCCTTGAAGCGCGGCGGACCCACGGCTCCCGTCACACGGCGCTGATACGATGCGCACATCCGGTCAACCCTCACTGCTCCCGCTCCGATGCAAGCCACCGTCTTTTCCGACACCGAACTGGCCGACCTGCGCGCGCACGGCATCGTACTGTTTGCCGGCCGCGTGATCTACGACGCGCAACCGCCGATGCCGGCCGACCAGATCACGGCCGTGCAGGCCTGCTGTCACGGCGAGATTCCGTCCGCGCTGCTGGACCTGTGGCGCATCACCGCAGGCGGCAGCCTTGCCTACGACCTGACGCTGGAGATGAACGGCAATGTCGAAGGGATCAGCTGGAGTGAACTGTTCTACAACGGCAGCGACGGCTACCGCGACCTGCAGGGCTGGATCGACCACGAACTCGAACTGGCCGAGGAAGCCGCCGAGGAGAATTCGCGCCCGTGGAGCGGCCGGATCGGCGTGCTGCCGTTCGGCGGCTTCGAGTACTGCGACCGGGTCTATGTCGTGACGGAGCCCGGTGCGAAAGATTACGGTCACGTGCTCGCCTGGAAACAGGGGCTGCCGCCCGCATGGCGCGGCGCGATGCACGAGGACGGCCTCGCGACGATCGCACCCGACCTGTACGCGGCATTCGGCGCGCTGCAGCTCCATGCCGATCCGCTGGAATCCGGCGGCGAAGGCAGCACGGGCGACATGTTGCTCGAGTACGTCGATGAACGCCGCAACGATCATGGCCTGTCGCCAATGCTCGCGGACAAGCTGATCGCGTTCTATCGCGAGGCCGTGATCGACTGGCGCACGCCGCTCGCCGGCGGCACGCTCGCCGCGCAGCCGGTGCTCGCGCGTCACGCGTTGCGCGATGCGATCGACCACGACGACGCGGCACTCATCGTGCAACTGGCGCCGATCGTCGCGGATCTCGGCACGGCGATCGCCGGCAGCTCGATTCCGACCGACTATGCGCTGCGGCGCCAGAAGTTTGCGGCCGCCACCGCGTTGCTCGAATCGGGCGCACCGGTCGCACCGGATTCGCTCGCGTCCGTGTCCGGCGACGTGCCGGCCGCACTGATGCGCGCTCTGCTCGACGCCGGCGTGCAGCCGGATGCCGACGCGATGGCCCGCTGTGTCGCGGGTGGCGGCACCGACAGCGCGCGCCTGATCGGCGCGGCCCTGTCGGCACGCGACATCGATGCGGCCGCGGCCTGCCGTGCGGCGAGCGCAACGCTGCTGAGCGAACTCACTGCCAAGATCGGCCGGGTTCGCGCCGGCAAGCTCACTCACTATCTCGGGCTCGACGGGCTCAAGGCGCACGTCGAACGCCTGCGGACGTTCACGCTGTAACGTCAGGCAGGCGCCGACGCCCCTGGCAACTCAGTCGACGCTCGCCGCGACACCCGGCAGCGGCCGCGAGAACAGCTTGCAGCCCGCGTAGTAGACGAGCGACGTCAGCGACAGGCCGACGATCCACGACACGTCCGCACCACCGAGCCGGCTCGCCAGTTCGCCCGTATAGAGATCGGTCGCCATGAACGGCACCTGCGCGACGATCCCGATCAGGTACGAGCCGACCGCGATCGCATTGAAGCGTCCGTAGATGCCGCCGTCCTGCCGGAAGAACGAATCGACGTCGTACTCGCCGTGACACACGAGGTAATAGTCGACAAGATTGATCGCGGTCCACGGCACGAGCACGTACAGCAGCAGAAGGATGAAGTTCGTGTAGCCGGCGAGGAAATTGTCCTGTCCGAACAGCGCGATCGCGAGCGCGATGGCACACAGGACGATCGCAGTGATCGCCCGCGCCCGCGCCTTGCCCGACCACGACGGAAAGAGCGTCTGCAGCACGGTGATGGCCGACAGCGCACCGCAATACAGCTCCATCGCATTGCTGGCCGCGATGCCGAACGACAGCACGACGATCACGAGCACGCTGATCCCCTGCGTGAGGCCCGTGAGGCCGCTCACGACGTTGCCGTCGGGCGTCGCGAGGCCGACCAGGCAGCCGAGCAGCATCGGGAAGAACGAACCGAGCACGCAGCCCCAGTAGCTCGACCAGAACGCCGTGCGCGGCCCCGTATCGGGCGGCAGGTAGCGCGAATAGTCCGACACATACGGCGCGTACGCGATCTGCCACAGCGCGGCAACCGACATCGCGCCAAGGAAACCGGACAGGTTCAGCGAATGCTTCGAGAACGTGTCGCCCGGCAGCCCGTGCACGAAGATGATCCACACGAACGCCAGCACCAGCACGCTGCCCGAGCACCAGCTCAGCAGCCGCGCATACGCGTGGATCAGCTTGTAGCCGTAGATCGAGCCGAGCAGGCTGATCAGCCCGATCACGACGACGCCCGCATCGAGCGGAATAGCCGGGCTCAGACTGTGCAGCGCCTGCCCGCCGAACACGCAGTTCGACGCGAAGAAGCCGACGTACATCACGACGACCAGCCCAACCACCAGCAGGGCGCCGAACGAACCGAACTGCCCGCGCGTCTGGATCATCTGCGGCACGCCGAGCTGCGGGCCCTGCGCGGAATGCAGCGCCATGAAAACCGCGCCGATCAGGCTGCCGGTGAGCGTGGCGAGCGCGGCCCACCAGAACGGCTGTTTGAACACCGTCGTCGCGAGCGAACCCGTGACGGTCGTCAGCATCATGATGTTCGATCCGAACCAGATCGTGAACAGATCCTTCGCACTGCCGTGCCGCTCGGTCAGCGGAATCGGCTGGATGGTGCTTTCCTCGAGATGAGCAATGGACTCGCCCTGACTCATTTCGTCTCCTTGTCTATGTCTTGATGTTGGTCGGTTCTCGGGCAGCGATATTGTCTGCATTCCTCAGTAATTGATGCCGGATGAAACGGCATCTCACCGAATCACCGCCCTTGATACCCGATCTTCCGTGCCCCGGATTGCCGCTCCGAATACCGCACGAAGTCAACCAGTCTCGATAGCAATGCGCGCTTCCGTCCGTCAATCATCGGAACGAAAGCGCGCCGCTTCCCCCGTCAGCAGTCGATCCCCAGCACTTCGCGTGCGGTGGCATCCACCGCCTTGCGCATCGTGCCGACCAGTTCGTCGATTTGCGCATGATCGATCACCAGCGGCGGTGCAACGATCAGGCGGCCGTTCGTCGAACGCACGATCGCACCGAGCTCGAAACCGACCGTCCGGCTGTGCCAGGTCAGGTCGGCCTCGTTCGCGAAGCGCTCGCGCGTTGCCTTGTTCTTCGCGAACTGGATCGCGCCGACCGCGCCCACGCCCTGGATCTCGCCGACGAGCGGATGCCCGTCGAACGCGTCACGCAGCGCCTTCTGCAGGTACGGGCCCGTATCCGTCTTCGTCCGCTCGACGAGGCCTTCGCGCTCGAGCACGTCGAGGTTCGCCAGCGCAACGGCAGCCGCGACCGGGTGCCCCGAATACGTCAGCCCGTGCGCATAGACGCCGCCCTTGTCGACCAGCGCGTCGCCGACGCGCCGGCTCATGATCAGGCCGCCCATCGGCACATAGCCCGAAGTCAGCCCCTTGGCCATGCAGATCAGGTCGGGTTCGAAGCCGAAGTGACGATGCGCGAACCACTCGCCGGTGCGGCCGAAGCCGCCGATCACTTCGTCCGCGCAGAGCAGCACGTCGTACTGGCGGCAGATGCGCTCGATCTCCTGCCAGTAGCCGTCCGGCGGGAAGATCATCCCGCCCGCCCCCTGGAACGGCTCCGCGACGAACGCGGCGACGCGGTCCGCGC
The DNA here is from genome assembly GCA_016170015.1 of Anopheles longipalpis. NCBI lineage: Eukaryota > Metazoa > Arthropoda > Insecta > Diptera > Culicidae > Anopheles > Anopheles longipalpis. Next base: position 7,518 of record STHD01025986.1, read on the forward strand.
CGATCTCGAGGATCTTGCGCTCGAGCGACAGCGCCGCCTGCTTGCCGAACGCCTCGGGACTCAGGTCGCCGCCGTTCGCGTACCAGTACGGTTCGTCGACGTGCGTGACGTTCGGAATCGGCAGGTCGCCCATCTCATGCATGAACGCCATGCCGCCCAGCGATGCGCTACCGACCGTCGAGCCGTGATAACCGTTCACGCGGCCGATCAGCACCTTCTTCTCCGGCTTTCCCATCACGTCCCAGAAGCGCCGCACCGTGCGGATCAGCACCTCATTCGATTCGGAACCCGAATTGGTATACACGACGTGGCTGAAACGATTGCCGAGCAGCGCGAACAGCCGTTCCGACAGCTCGATCACCGACGGGTGCGTCGTATGAAAGAACATGTTGTAGTAGGACAGTTCCTTCATTTGCCGCGCGGCGGCATCGACCAGCTCCGGGCGGCCATAGCCGACGTTGGTGCACCACAGCCCGGACATGCCGTCCAGATAGCGGTTGCCGTCGTTATCCCATAGATAGACACCTTCGCCGCGTACCATCACGCGCGCGCCTTCTTCGTTCAGCGCCTTCTGGTCAACGAATGCATGCAGGTGATGCGCGGCGTCGCTGCGTTGATAGTCCTGCGTCGTACGATGCGGAAAATTGGGCGCATTCATGGGCGAGTCTCCGGTTCGTTGTATGGATGAAAAGCATTGACGTGCAGCGCGGCGCGGCCGCTGGCGGCCCGCCGCGTCGAATCAGTAGCTGATCCAGGTCGTCTTGAGTCCCGTGTACTTGTCGATCGCGTGCAGCGACAGGTCGCGGCCGAAGCCCGACTGGCGGAACCCGCCGAACGGCGTCTGCGCGCTCAGCGCATCGACCGTGTTGACGGACACCGTGCCGGCCCGCAGCCGGCCCGATACGCGATGCGCACGCGACAGGCTGCCGGTCCACACCGACGCAGCAAGGCCGTAGATCGAGTCGTTCGCGAGCCGCACGGCCTCGTCCTCGGTGTCGAACGCCATCACCGACAGCACGGGCCCGAAGATCTCCTCGCGTGCGATCGCGTCGCCAGGCTTCACGTCGATGAAGATCGTCGGCTCGATGAAGTAGCCCTTGCCGTCGACACGCGGTGCGCCGCCGCCGATCGCGAGCGTCGCGCTGTCGCGACCGCGCGCGATCCACTCACGCACGCGCCGGTGCTGCTGTTCGTCGACGATCGCGCCCATCCCGCTCGCCGGGTCGAGCGGATCGCCCGGCATGAACGCGGCCGCATGCGAGATCAGCCGGTCAACGAACGCGTCGTGGATCGAGCGCTGGACCAGCAGCCGCGAGTTCGCGGAACACACTTCGCCCTGGTTGAAGAAGATGCCGAAGCACGCCTTGCGGGCGGCGAGGTCGAGATCGTCCGCATCGTCGAACACGAGGTTCGGGCTCTTGCCGCCGCATTCGAGCCACACCTGCTTCATGTTCGACTGCGCGGCGTATTCGAGGAATTTCTTGCCGACGGCAGTCGATCCCGTGAACGCGAGAACGTCGACGTCGGGATGCAGCCCGAGCGCACGCCCCGCGGTTTCGCCGTAGCCCGGCACGACGTTCAGCACGCCGGGCGGCAAACCGGCCTCGAGCGCCAGTTCCGCGAGACGCAGCGCGGACAGCGGCGATTGCTCCGCCGGCTTCAGCACGACGCTGTTGCCGGCCGCGAGCGCCGGCGCCACCTTCCACGCGACCATGTCGAGCGGAAAATTCCACGGCACGACCGCGCCGACCACACCCAGCGGTTCGCGCGTAACGACCGCGAGGTTGCCGGGGTCGGTCGACGCGACTTCGCCATGCAGCTTGTCGACCGCTTCGCCGTACCAGCTGAACAGGCCGCCGGCGGCCGGCACGTCGATGTCGAACGCGTCCGCGACGCGCTTGCCCATGTTGAGCGAATCAAGCAGCGCGAGCTCCTCGCCATTCGCTGCGATGAGCTCACCGAGCCGGCACAGCACGCGCTTGCGCTCGGCCGGCGCGCAACACGACCACACGCCGGATTCGAACGCGTTGCGTGCGGCGCGCACCGCGTCATCGACATCCGGCGCATCGCACGATGCGACCTCTGCGATGACGGCCTCGGTCGCCGGATTGATCGCGGCGAACGTCCGGCCGCTGCGCGCCGGCACGCTGCGGCCGCCGATATGCGCGAGCGTTCTCGGGACGACCTGCGCCGCGAGACGTCTCCAGTCCGCGTGCTGATGGTGTTCTGCTGAAGTTGGGTTCATTCAAGACTCCGTTGTGACGACCCGGCGCGTGTACGTTGTTCTCCGCCTGGATTCGACCCGACGACAGCGCCGGCAGACACGACCGACGTTCATGTCAGCCGTGATGCGCAGCCGTCGTCCGGTTGGCAAACTGTCGGTCAACAAAAAGAGATTTGAAAGAACAGTTTTTCTTCTCACTGAAGAGGTTATTTCTATTCATTCGACTGTCGTGCAGTGGGTTTTCCTGTCGCCTCGCCGTCCCGGTGCCGTTTGTTGGTGTCCGCGCGCATCGGCGTTCCGCCGCGATGCGGCGTCCTGCGCGCGGCGCTGCGCGATGCGTCCGACGTTGCGCCCCGATCCGTCAGACCACATACTGGTCGGCCAGTCCGAACGAGGTTGCGTCGATGGTGGGTGTCGATCAGGGTGCCGCTTCGGTCTTTGGCGTGATCGGAACGGCCGTGTCCTTGCTGGCGGCGATTCCGTACGCGCTCGCGATCTACCGGCGCACCGTTCGCCCGCATCTGTTCACGTGGCTCGTGTGGTCGGTCGTCACGGCGATCGCGGCCGCCGGCCAGTTCGTGGCCGGCGCAGGGCCGTCCGCATGGTGCACGGCGGCGATCGCCGTCACGTGCTTCCTGACGCTGGTCGCCAGCCTGTTTCGCGGCGAACGCGGCTGGACAGCCGTCGACTGGTTGTTTCTGTGCGCGGCGCTGTCGGCCATTCCGCTGTGGGTGCTGACCGACGATCCGACGGTCTCGATCTGCCTGGTCACGCTGATCGAGCTTGCCGGTCTCGGCCCGACCGTGCGCAAGACGATCCGCGATCCGTGGAGCGAGAGCCTCACCTATTTCGCGCTGTGCGTGCTCAAGTACGCGCTGGCGTTGCTGGCACTGAGTATGTGGAGTGTGGCGGTCGCGTTCTATCCGGCCGTCAACCTCATCGCGTCGATCGGCATCTGCATGGTGATGCTGGTGCGACGTCAAACGCTGTCGAACGCGCGCTAGGCTTGATCCGCCACCACCGTGTGCGCAACCGCGACCCTTCCGGAATGATGCGAGGCCCTGACATGGATGCAATCCGTACCGTCGTCGAACCCTTTGAAACCGCGCTGCGCGCGGCGATGCTGGCCAACGATGTCGAAATGCTCGACGCGTTGCTGGACGACGCGCTGGTATTCACCGTTCCGACCGGGCAGGTCATCTCGAAGGAGGACGACCTGGCCGCGCATCGCGCGAAGCTGCTGCGTCTGGAAAAACTCGACGTCCACGACATGCGCGCATGCGCAATCGGCGAGATGATCCTGACCACGACGAGAGCGACCCTCGCCGGCCATTTCGATGGCGCGGCGTTCGACGGCACGTTTGCCTATACGCGACTCTGGCGCCGCGCGGGCACCGGCTGGCGCGTCGTCGCCGGGCATGCATCGCAGGTCATATAGATTGCACCGGACTCCGGCTGTCCGGACGTTCGCGTGCGCGTGCGCGTGACATTGCCATTCAGCGCGCACCACCGGGAACAGGAGCCGGCCGCTTTCGATATCGCCGCGTCGCGGGATCGATGGACGGCTGCCCGTCGCGGGTCACGTCCATTTCGGCCTGTCGATGGAGGCGGTGCCGCCCCTGCTTGCGCCAACCGCGACGGCACGCGTGAAGATGCCACGCCCGCCCATGCAGCAGACGAACGTGGCCGGTGCCGCGCGTCGTCAAACAGGCTGCATCGTCGATGCGCGCCGGTCCTCGAGCTTGAACTCGCCGACCGTCTGCGCGAGTTTGGCGGCCTGCTCGCGCAGCAACGTCGCCGCGGCCGCCGACTGCTCGACGAGCGCCGCATTCTGCTGGGTCGCATTGTCGAGCTGCGACACGGCCTGATTCACCTGCTCGAGCCCCGTGCTCTGCTCCTTCGCTGCGACGGTTATTTCGGCGATCACGCCCGTGATGCCGCGCACGCCCTCGACGATTTCATCCATCGTCGCGCCGGCCGTCTGGACGAGTCCGGAGCCCCCCTCGATCTTCTCGACCGACGAGTGGATCAACTGCTTGATCTCCTTGGCAGCCTGCGCGCTGCGCTGCGCGAGTGCGCGCACCTCACCCGCGACGACCGCAAAGCCGCGGCCGTGCTCGTTCGCACGTGCGGCCTCGACGGCGGCGTTCAACGCGAGAATGTTGGTCTGGAATGCGATGCCGTCGATCACGCCGACGATGTTGGCAATCTCGCCGGACGCCTGCGTGATGTCGTTCATCGTCGACACGACCTCGCTCACGACCGAGCCGCCGCGCAGCGCGACATTCGACGCGGATTCCGCCAGACGGCTCACCTGGCTGGCGGCATCGGCCGAATTGCGGGCTGTGCCGGCAATTTCCTCGAGCGCGGCGGCCGTTTCCTGCAAGCTCGACGCCGCATGTTCGGTCCGGCTCGACAGATCCTGGTTGCCCTGGGCGATCTCGGCGCTCGCGAGGTTGACCGATTCGCTGAATTCGCGAATCTGCAGCAGGATCGTGCTGATCTTTTCGGCGAACAGGTTGAACGCATGCGCGATCTGCGCGGCTTCGTCCGTGCCGTCGGCAGGCAGGCGTTTCGTCAGGTCGCCGCTGCCGCTCGAGACGTCCGTGAGCGCATCGCGAACCAGCAGAATGCGCTTGAAGGCCGCGTTCGTCATCGCGCCGACGAGCGCCGCCGCGATGATGGCAACGATCAGGATGGCCGCCAGCGTCGTGGTCGCGACCGCACGCATGCCGGCCGTCACGTCGGCCTTGTCGAGCGCGAGCACCAGCGACCAGTCGGTGCCGGCGATCGGTTGTGCGCGCACCAGTTTGGTGGCCCCGTCGATGTCGACCGCGACGGGGGCGGACGCCGTTTGCAGCGCGCCGAGGTGATCGGCGTCGAGCGCAGGCGACAAGCCGGTCGCAGGCTTCATGATCAGGTCGGTCTTGGCCGACGCGATCACGCGCCCGCTCTTGTCCACCAGGAACGCGAAGCTCGCCGGTGTCGGGTGAACCGAGGTGACGATCGCGCTTACGCTTTCCATGAACAGGCTGGCGGCGAGCACGCCCTTCACGGTGCCGTCTCGCACCACGGGCACCGCGAACGCAACGGCCGGCTTGCCGGTGGTCGCATCACGGTAGAGCGCCGTCACGACCAGCTGGCCGGCGCTGACGGCTTGCTTGTACCAGGGCCGTGCGGTCGGGTCATAGCCCGGCGCGAGCGGGACATTCGAGAAGGCGGTCTTGTCCGGCAGGCCAAGCGTCAGCACCTCGAAGCCGCCCGACTTGCCGAGCAGCTTCAACGCCGGCAGCGGGTCGCCTTCGCCGATGGCGATCGTGTCGGCGAGCGCCTGGGTTTCCCGTCCCCTGCTGGCCACCCATTCGTTGATCGCCAGCGCGTGGCCGGCGAGGATCGACTTGTGATTCTGGTCGATGGTCTCGTCGTTGTGGTTCTTGACGACGTAATAGACCAGCCCCCCCGTCACGGCCAGCGCCGTGACCACGATGGCGACGCAGGTCGCCAGTATCCGAGTACGAATCGAGGACAGCATGATGACTTCGATCTCCGTTACTGCGTTATTTGAAATGGGGTCGCCGAAGGCCGGCAACGTCCTGTTTAACGACAGCGGCTGCGGGAACTTAAGGCCTGACTGGCCAGACCAGTTCGGGCAAGAGATCGGCGGGGGTGCAGAGTCGGGAGAGGAAGGGATTGATTCGGCGAGACCGGACGGCCGTGCCGGCTGCCCGTGGTGCGTAGCGGGAAAGCGTTCTGCAGCAGATTTTCACAGGCGCCACAATATTCGGGCGCCTGAAACGTCTTCAGAGGCATGGAATCGCCACCCACTTCGCACATGATGACCGACCCAGACCGCGACATCACAGCGACGGTGATGCGTGAACGAACGAGGCTCGTGAATTTCATCCGGCGTCGAATACGCGACCCGGACGACGCCGAGGACATCCTGCAGGATGTGTTTCACGAATTCGTACAAGCGTATCGATTGCCTGCGCCAATCGAACAGGCGAGCGCGTGGCTGTTCCGTACCGCGCGCAACCGCATCATCGATCGTTTCCGCAAGAAGAAGGAGCAGCCGCTGACCGACCTGCTCGAGGCCGACGACGAAGCGGGCAGCGAGTATCGCCTGGACCTCGCGCTACCGGCACACGATGCCGGCCCCGAAGCGCTCTACGCTCGCACGCTCGTGCTCAAGGCCTTGCAGGATGCGCTCGACGAGTTGCCATCGAATCAGCGTGAGGTTTTCATCGCGCATGAGCTGGAAGGGCAGTCTTTCAAGGAAATGGCCGCGCAAAGCGGCATCACGCTCAATACCCTGCTCGCGCGCAAACGCTATGCGGTCTTGCATCTGCGCGCGCGGCTGCAGCCCATTTATGACGAACTGGATATCTAAAGGAGTCGGCGAATGAATTTTCGAATCAGATGTGCGGGCAAGGCAGTGCTCGCTGTGATCGCCATAGGCGTGCTCGGATGGGTCGTCATGATGCTGTGGAACTGGGTGATTCCGGCGCTATTCGTCGGTGCCCGGACGATCGACTTCGCCCGTGCGCTGGGCCTGCTCGTGTTGAGCCGCATCCTGTTCGGCGGATTCCGCGGACACCGCGGCTGGCACGGCCGGCGCCACTGGCGCAAATGGGAATCCATGACCCCGGAAGAACGCGAGCGTTTTCGGGCCGCATGGCGATCGGGCAGCAACCCGCGCACGGGAGAGTGAGCATGCGCGAAAAATCAACGAGCGACTGCAAGCAGAAGCCGGGGGTGATCGCGCCGGTCGTCGATCTGAAGCGTTGTGAAGGCAAGGGGGATTGCGTCACCGTCTGCCCGGAGAACGTGTTCGAGATCCGGCGCATCGATCAGGCCGATTACCTCGGCCTCGGTCTGATGCATCGCCTGAAACAGCGCGTGCATGGCA
>STHD01025987.1:0-14644 GCA_016170015.1 Anopheles longipalpis
ACAGAGAGAAACAAACAATCAATGTGTGAAAGCATGCATGGTGGAAGGACGAGTCGATCTGCATATGGTGCTGGATAACGAGATAGCCCTCGTCAGAGTTGATGGGCAGTGATTACTGTCACACGAGCGGGTAGCCATCGTATACACCGGAATGGATGGTCAAATGGGGCAATGTGTTGCTATTTTTATAAAATCCACATTCTCACATTACATCGAGAGAGGTTTAAAGTGATCACTACGTTTTAAAGTACGTACAAAGGAGCACTGTGGAACTTTCCAGACATTTTTTTTTTGGGGATATGTTCAATTAATGCTGGGTAGACTGCTAGGAGCTTGCATATTGGCAACAAATTATGTACCGTTGGACATTTTACATTTCCGTTACTACATTACATTTCTTATTTTAAACTTAAAAAATAATAATAAATTATTAGTTATCATGGACAAAACTACAAGAAGCTAAGTGTACGAAAGGCCAAGACCTAGTGGTATGGTGAACAATAAAGTTGGGACAAATGGCGTAAGTTGCCGATCTTAAATCTTGGAGGTCTTGTAGTGTGAGCAGAGTACAGTGAATTAGTAAGGAAAATGGGAAGCCCGTACGAAGATAACGAAAAGGGACTACATACATACAATACCAGAAAATGGTCTAAAATGATAAATTTAAACCACGTTCACAAAATTGCACCCTTTTTTGAGCTATGATGCTCATCAACGCACATAATCGCGTTTAAAGTTTTGAGTACTCGCTCAGAGCGCTGAAAATTCTCTGTTTGTGTTACGGCCTATGACGTTCAAACTAAGTATCTCACGGACTATGATAAAATAGATACTTGAAAATTAAATTAATATTAGAATTATTAAGATTAAAATTTGAAAAATATTTGGAAATACTGCGGAAGCCATCTTCATCCAGTCAAATCAGCTCTTGGTATGTGTTGCTGGCACATTATTGTTTTATGGATCTCCTATGCAGCGGACGATTGTCAAAAGATTAACCAGAGATTAACCAGACAAAAAAATGATGATGGCAACAGCAAGGATCAAGTAAACAAATCCTGAGTTACGCAGGTGTAACGTACAGATAGATGACCGCACCTTTGAAGTCGTCAAACTTCACCGATCTTCAGCTGACCTATTTCAATCAACAACGACAATAACATTGATGTTGAGATACGCGCAAGAATACTCTTTTACAACCGGTCTTTTCACAGTCTGATATAACTTTTCCACTCAGGACACCTATTGCGACGATCGAAGCTGGGATTCTATATAAGTTATACAGTTACTGTACTTATATACACCTTTCGAGCGTAGCGTTGGAGATTAAGATGCTCAGAAGGATTTTTGCCCAGCATGTTTGGATTTGGAGGATGAAGGCCCAGGATATTTGGATGGACAATGTAGGAGTCGCTACAATTACGAGCTCAATGAGTTGTACAAGGAACTCACTATCGTACAGCGAATTAGACTTGACAGATTCTGGTGGGCTGACCATGATATTCGAATGGTACCGGATGACCAAGCGCGTAAAGTTCTTTTAGGTCATCCACATGGAAGGAGGAGGCGTCATAGGCCCAACGTGAGATGCAGTGATGGGATGGGTGATGCGTCCTCCAGAAAGGTCAGGATAATTGATTGGCAGACGACGACACTACTTTGTAAACGGTTTAGAGGACTCCTGAAGCAGGCGAAGACCTCGAGCAGTCGCGAGCTAGATCACTAAGTGTCTGGCTATTTTATCAAAGTTTACCTTTTTTATAATCCATCTATTTCTGTATATTATCCTGCTCTGGTGATGGTAATGTTGGTGCAGTTGGTGCAAAAATATACTATAAACACCACTCTACAAACATTCCTTCACATTATACAAACAAATACAGAGGTGTTACAAAAACATAGTTTATTCATGGAACTCAAAATATATTTGAATAATGTATAACGACTGTGTCAATAGGCCAGAGCACATCCTACCTATTCTGTAATTGTAGCGAGTGTTTCTCGTAATAACTAGAAACAACACGTCATGAAAATATTCATTTCGTTGGCAAAGAAGTTTTCTTCTTTTCATCCCTCAGGTTTCTGCCATTTTCCCCCGAGAAGGCTCCCCAGCTGCAACGCCTAACAACATATCCCTGCATTCGTATCACCTGCGCATTGATTTATTTCTCCGTGTTATGCGGTCGTCAAGCAAATGCTCCATGTTTGTAAACTTACGCCCGGAAGCAAGATAGAGAAATTGTTTGTTCATGTTTGTGGTCGGTTTTCATCCAAACAGTTTCTCGATTTTCTTTCGCTTGCGTGAAAACACGCAAACACGCAACCACCCGAATTGCGTGCAACCTACCCTCTCCGCCTTGCCGATCGCTTTTGGGATCGGGCCCGACCGAGAGGGCTCGCTCGTTTTGCTCCGTTCTCCGTGCGGTTGGGTACGTAGTAGGCAGACCGCTGCCTACAGAAACTTATCACAAATTTTCCGTAACCTAGCCAGACCTTTTGGGAGGAATTTTCATCTCCTTAGTAAAACATCGAGCAAAACCCACCAACCTGCCACTAACTGAAGCTGCGGCATGGTTGGTGCCGCAGGTCCGTCGCTTTGACGTAGGCGTTGTTGGTTTTTTGGTTGTAATTAGATCGTTTTCTAGGAAATAATTGGATTTTTCCTTTTCCGTCGCTTCGTTCCAGCATTTCCATTGGTTCCATGTCACGAACTCTTCACCTTACTGCCTGCCCCAAAACAGCAAGCTCTTGAAGAGAGTTTGTTCCCAGGCTACCCAAATGAGTGCAAGAAGCTGCGGAGCAATGGAGCAAAAGCACGAATCTTTCACCAATAATCTATGCTTACAGTGCGCTTCGGTGCTTCGATAAATTCTACCCCAAAAATTCCATAACAAGCACGCTTTAAGCCATCGTTAATGACCGTTAGGTGCCTTCCATCATACGGAACCGAACCGGCGTGTGTGTTAACTGCGAAGAAATTGACTAAAATTAAATCAGATTATACAGTCAAGCGCAACCGGGGACAACTGGGAGATGTGAAACAAGGCCCAACTTTACAACGACCAAGCGTGCCGCACAGGAGAGAACGTTAGCTTCATCGGAACGAAAAAAAATACACACACAGAGAAACATGACAGCGCTTCTTTAGCTCTGACGAACCTGGGAACTTGCACCATGATTAAGTAGCGGTAGAATACGTAATGTGAGATGTTATAGACATTATCGGAGGGAAGACTTACACGGACCAAGACCGGGCGGCACACAGAGAGACTGAGGTGAGATGAAAGTGCTACTTGGAAAGTATTAAATTTCCACCTCAAAACATTCGGAACGCATCGACAAACATACCGTCGTTCGTGGAAGCATGAATACGTCTAGTGTATCGTCTAACATTCATTCCACAGCAAAGGTGAAGTCACATTTCATTAAACCTGGCCCAGTGTGGAGCTCTCATTTGAGGGATTTTATTTTTCCAGAGTTCCACATATTGTTCAAGTGCCTTACATAAAGCCATCTTAGTTTTTCGGATTCAAAGCTCAAATCTACAGTTTTATGAAAACCCATTCAGCGCTATTTACATACGAGCAACACCTTGCCACGTTAGCGTAGTGCAAGGTAGAAACCCGCCCCATTCAGACGACTTCCTGTGGATGTGTGAAGCACAATTACATGTTTTCACTTTTAAATTCCTTTTAGCAAAACCCTACTCAAACGAAAAGCATGGGAAATAAATGGACCCTCTCCAAAAACCCCTAAAACTGGGCAGTTTATTTAGGGGCCCAGCTTCAAAAGGATTTATCCCATGAGGCGGTTCTCTTTAAGGACATAATGGTGAACCGGCTACTGACTTACCCGCTCACACTTCCTGACCGACAAAGAAACCGGCGACACAATTAACATACACCCCGGCCTCAGCCTGGCCCGGACTTACTTTACTCGAGCGCAAGACTTTAAATTTATGCTTTACTCCCAAATTTTCGACTCCCGAAGAGCCTCTCCACACAAAACCTTGAAGTCCCGGCGCATAATCGCGGCATAAGACCACTTCTTAAAGGTAGCAATAAAATGTGCAAAATGCAACGGCAAGATTTTGGGACTTGTCCGAGTACGGACAAGTTGAAAAGAATAAAATAAAAAAAAAAACCCTCGGCATCCAAAAACCATCTCAGCATCTCGACAACGACTCGGAACGTGCAGATGTAAATGACATTAGCACTGCTACCGTTTCTGGGCCGTTAAACGAACGTATCAAGATTGCCGACCGGGCGATAAGATTAGTTTCCTGGTGCTGTGTGTCTTGGCAGAACCCGAGCGGGTGAGTATTTTAATTAAGCTATTTAAATCACTGTGCCGCCACTGGAACCGGTGACACGCGCGGTATGGCATGAGAGATGAGAGCGCCACAATTTGCAGCGTGTTTTGTGAAGTTCGTTTTTCGTTTATCAGTCAGTCAGGTTTGTTGCTGTTTTGGCATATCAGATTCATTTCGCCGATGGTTCGACCGATGGTTGGAATGGGAAACATTCACCACCAGCTGGCCCGAGGGGACTCTCGGCAATCACTCACTCACCCAGATGGTACGCCAACGATAGCGGAATGGAAGTCAAATGAATGTTTGCTCATTATTTTATCGAAAATTTTATCCGACATTCTTGGGGCATGGGTTTTTGATACGGCGCTGCGTTGAAGGTCACACCGGTACGCCGGTCAATGGCGGTGAAAAGATCATTCGCAAATGCCGATGCACAATCGCCATCGGATTAATGCTTAATTGCTGTCATTAAGTGTGTTCCAATTGCTTGTTTCGTAGTGTTACATTTGCGACTCATTTGCTTTTTGTTTTCTTTGCTGTTGCATTTATTGCATAATTAAGATTTCATTTCAGCGAGCCAGCCTTTCACCCTTCGGTTTGCCACGATGCTTTTGTTTGGTACATGTTTCTGTACCGGGATTTATTTATACTGCTTTAAACGTTCTCTCCGGCGTAGTTTATCAATTTGCCGGCCTACAACTAACCGGCTATCTAGATACAATAAATCAATTCTGTCGTTTGCAAATTCGCCCCACAACGTATTACATCCTCACGGCGAAATTGCATACCGAAAGAGCCACGCTGATATTTACCATAAATTATCCTTCCATTGTTTTCGACCGATCTCATTAAAAACAACACCATTCAACTTTGTAGGTACATACGGTTGAAAAGAAGAAAACAAAAATAAGCCCACAAAAAAATGGTCAGCAGGACAAAATGGACACCCATTCGGTTCCCTTCACAATGTATGTCAATTGGCTTCCCCTTGTATGCGTTCAAATTGCACCCGTTCGTGTTGCAATCAGCTAAAAACGGGAGGTGGAAAAAGAAAGATACATTCTTGAAGTTTTCTCATCACCTTGCTTCAGGTCCTAAAGGGTCAATGTAAGGGTCCCTCATCAAATCGCTCAACGATGGCTCATCCGAACGAATTGCACCACTCGGCAACTAAGTTGCAATTTCACGCCCAGTGAAGATACGGCTCGATGAAAATTGCATGTCCGCGCGAAAACACATGACACATGGGGTCACTACTGTCTGGATGCATGCATGCAACCATACACCCGAATGTCCGGTTTTGTAGCTAAGGATGTGTTTTATGGGTCGTACCACGGTACCATGACGGCGGGAAGATCAAAACCTTCACGCACGGGGCGAACCATTCGCCAGGGAACCCTAACGTACCCCACCCTTCCAGCGGTAACGATATCGTAATTTCGCGTAATGATAATTGCATACTGCACAGCAAAACCGATTTCGGGTCACACAAAAGCCAAAAATGGCACGGAATGCAATCGTATTGCGTATGCGATGGAGTACGCCTGCACTGGACACCGTACGCGCCTTCGCCAGCGTTCGTAAAATATTATTTATTTGCATCGCAAACCATAAACATGGGGCCGCAATTTGCGACTACCATATCAAAGGGCATTACCAATCGGAATGTGCAAATGCAGTGCGATAGAAGCGCGATTTGTACGTAAAGTTGGGCTTTCCGATTCCTTCGCATGCGCGGAAACACTACAGCTGCATTTCTGGTGTATATCCAGTGCCGTTTGCGACTGACAATGGTGTCCGGAACTGTGCTGACCAGAAATCATCTGCTGAAGCTGTTCATCGTCATTGACCACACAGTTCTGATGGGGTAATTTTCAACTCCAATCACGCACACCCATCATAGGTGAACGATCCATTCAAGAACTGGTCGAGTGTTAGGAATGTGTCTGATGAAAGTTTGGGAATGTTAATTAAATATTACTGGATTGCAACTGGTATACGGAAATTGATTAAAAATCGTTCAACAATTTGCATAAATTGATACTAATATTGAAATAGAGTTTTTTCCCTTTCAAGAATTACAAATGGAATGGAACATTTTTGTGCCAACAATAAAAAATAGCTAATTTAAAGTATCTTTTTTGGCCTACTACTCCCACAACGTTCCTGTAAGCAGGACGGCCTTAGAAAAGTAAGGGCCGAGTCTATGAAGACAAGATAAGATAAGATATTCATCAACACAGTAGCACAACATATTTCGACAATACTTCTGACCATTTATTACAATATATATTTGACTACCATTAGGATTTCAGGTCTATATATGCACAGACAATCTGAAGAAATCTGAAGAAACAGATTACAATAAAACAATCCGGTCTGATTGTAGGCGAAACTCCTAAAACTTTGTTCATGTTAAAGGATTTCATGAATCCTGAAAAGATATTTTATTCATAATTAATCCAGGAGCTGCTCCAGTTCAAATTCTTCCTGATGACAAAGAAAATATGTACCAACTCATTAAAATTTGAACTAATTTTAACGAACTGAGCAAAAAAAACCACCATTACCATCGAAAGCATTTCAATCCATGAACTCAAGCGTCGTGAAGTAGTCTTTCGGGTGGCCAATTCTTGATCTTTTTCTACCGGGCACAGGAAAGGATTTGCTTCACCCACTCCACAAGAAAGGAGGTTAAATCCACAAAATATGAGAATCTCAATAATTGTCCTGTCCGGATTCAGCATCATTGCCCACGGTTTCAAGGTTCACAGACAGACGTCACGCAACGATTCCACGCCTATCCAGCGTTTTTGCCAACACCGAAAAAGTCGATTATTTATTAACCATCTTTAGATAAGCGGGTGGAGAAGACCGTGAGATCGACAATTCGACCTGTACTTACTCAAAACGGGCCACCGAACCGACAAGGGAATTGTACTGCATTGCGCTGTAATCTTCGCGAGTCCCTTAAAAAAAAAGGAGTTCCGCTTGGGACACACTTTCGGAAATGGGTTTTCCGCACGCAACTTCCACACGCCGCAACCCACCATCGTTCGGGTTGACTTAAATCGTTTGAATAAATATCCGATAACGTAAACGGTATTCGGACGAAGCGAAAGCACTAAATACCATACACTCTCACAATGGCGCGCTATTGGAGTAATGGTGCAACAGCAACAACAAAAAAAGAAAAGGAAATAAAGAACTCCCAGATACGATGGAAGGTTGCGGGATCTCCGGGTCGCGGGATCCAGCATCATAAACATTTCAAATACACAGCCACCACTCTGCTCGCGTCGTGGTTGGTGTTGGTTGTTTGGTTATTTAACCGGTCCAACCCCCTCGTGAAGGTCTTATTTGGGATTTGCTCGCAGAGATAGCGGAAACTTCGCGAAAGTTGCTGCACAGGATTACGACGAACCGACACTGGGAAACCGACCCTACGGCGTTCGGGATGAAGGATAATAAAATTCAACAATGGAAATCGTACTCAACCATCCCGTGGATGATGTTTTTTGTTGCTGTGGTTCCTTCTCTGGAGAAACGCTCACCAAGTCCCCGAGTCACCTGCTCGGAATCGGTCGATTAAGTGGTGATATTTGTGGACGGCTACGAAACGCTTCAGTATCGGGCATTCGGCATTCCCTTACAAACTCACCTGTAACGAGCAAAGAGAGAAGAAGAAAAAAAACGCAAGGTAAATAAATAGAACACAACGGAGTACATAACGTGGAAATCATAGAATGACGCAAATGTTTAAACCAATGACCATAAAATCGAATGCGATTCCAGAGTTGGGAGGGAACGTTCGGATGCTGGAATTGGGAGAAACAACCGTACAGGGGAACGTTTGCATACGAAACAAACCACCATCGGGACGGGAATGATATCGTAGATCTTCATAGCTCAGACCGTTCCGAAACTCAATACTCAATAAAAATTAAACAGGAATCTGCTGGGCGATACAGAACGAAGAAGTACCTGCCCAGTGTTCACGTTTGCAAAGTGCTGCAAGCGCACAGCATCTTCTGCGATGAAGATCTCGCTGGAAAGATATTCACCGTGGCGGAAATTGAAAAGAATTCCGCTGTTTGATTACCTAATAGCACGCGAAAAGTGCTCCGAAAGGGAGATTGAAGTTTAGAATGGAGTAACAAAAAAAAATGGGAAAGAAAATTATCATCGAACCTTGGAGTGGCAAAAAAACAAAAACCAACACCCTCTGGTAGCGTAAAGTGCAACCAGACGGTATAAACTGCTCGAAACCGATCTTCCCGATGGTTTAGCAAACTGAGCACGGTTCCGAGCGTCTTGCATACTCGTGTAATCGTGAAGAAAAATGCTATTAAAACTAATCAAACGATTGTATTTCCGCACTACTGGACGAACATTGCAGACTGGCCTGCCAGCCGTAAGATGCAAGATGGCGCAACGAAAAAAAACATGGAATAAAAAATCCAAACATACGGCATCCGATCGTGGAACGGGCTAGGGCAGACGAAACGAGAGCCATCTGGCGGTAATTATCCTTTCCTATCGATATCATTAGCAGCAACGATAACCCGCAACTTCAATTATGATTATCCGGCCAACGAACAAACGCGCCCAGCCACTGGAACAGAAGGAGGAAAGTTAACATAAAAAAAACAACACATTTCTAGCCAGCAACATCAGCAGTGTGAAGTAAACAGAAGCTCGCAAGACATAACGCTTACCGTAGACACCGCACTTCACGACAGCGTGAAGAAATATCGGAAACTTGCTTGTAATTATCACCCCGGCTTATACGCCGACGTTGTTCGATTACGCGCGCAATTCGATACACGCGCCTTTCTGCATCTTGCGAAACCTCGATTTAATTGGATTTGTTTGCACAGTCGGTCGGTCGATCGGGTGATTAGAAGCGAGCCGCCAAAACCGGGAAAGGACATTCCACCGTTTTGCGCCTTCAATCAAGCACCGGAAGGATTAACCACCGGTTGGTTGCGATGAGGGACAATTTTTGCGCATTAGCGCACGATGTTGTTGGTGTTTCCCGCGCTACTGGGGTTTTTGATTTTAACGACCGACAAATAAATAGACCTCATTGGAAAATAATGCGCAAATATATTTATATAAAAGCGTGCACAGATTACCACCCTGTAGCTTTTGCAACCATCAACCACTACCGTCAGCTTTTCGTTGCGGATGAAGATACTTTGTACTGCAGCATTGTTGCTTCTTTATGGGCTGTTGTAGCAAAAGCAAAACACAGAGAGATAAGAACGATCCGATGACCGGAGTCATTAGGCAGCTCAATGCATAAAGCGCGGTGGATAAAGGAATAATGCTACAAGTTTATTACACCCAAGAATTAATGTCGATGGTTCGTAACGGATTTTGGTTTTTGTGTAGCACTTCTCGTTATTACTGTGATTCTATCTGTTCGCGATACTGCCGCTTTCATTCGATGAAAATATATGATCTGCAATACATTTTGTGGGTAGAATGTCGTGAACGGCATCAGGAGTCCAGGGATTGCAGTGACAACGGTGTCGGGAGATTAAAGATTACAATGTTATTTGTTATACAGAAATTTGTTTATAATTTGTATCAAAAGTTAGAAACCAGCAAACAATTTATAATTCATATTTAAAGAGTCGTAAACGAACATGGTCATAGGTGACAACCATCGACTTTGATAGCTTAGGTATTTCTTGATAATCTTCAAAATATCTCAATTTATACCAGAATGCCCCTAGCGATTTTTACTTGTAGTGTGGATTTGAAGTGTATTTAGCACATTTGGCTGTTGGGTGTCATTCTCAATCTATAACACGCCACTGAAGACCTGTAGTTTATTATCCTCAATATGCTAAGTATGTTATCATGACAATGTGTTACTAATATGCTAACTAAAAAATTCAAAGGGAAGGGAGCCAGGTACCATAATCTCATACCTCGAGTCTCGGGTTTATATATCAAAGTTAGGAGGTCGCATCACATTCAGATAGGAATTTCTGCAAAAGCTGTTTGGTAAAATACGATACATCAAGAATTTGTTTCTTAATTTTTGATAAAAACTTCTCATGAAGTATTCCAGCCTGTCTTTTAGCGCTTTTCAAGACAATATTCCCTGAATAGTTGGTCTTGCGATTCAAATGAGATTATGGTAGCGTTCCAATTGAGTAAAGAATGAAGTGGCTATCAAGAAGTAAAAGTCTTATAACACTTGCGGATACACCTGTGATTCACAGAAACATTGTCAATGTTTGCCATCAATATAGTTCTTCGACTTCTTCGTTGAACACAGTTCACCCCGATAGCTCGTTCAACTCAAAATCTTGAAACTCATACATCATTACTAATGAACACACGCACACGAAGCTTAACCCGTACTGTTCGCTTTCGTTTAACCTTCAAATTAGTCACTAGCGAAATTAATTGTGTTCCCGGAGCAGACGGCGCGTTAAATTAGTTCTACCATCCGGCAGCTGCCGAACTGCCCACGTTCCGGAACGATTCCTGTTTGTACCTTGCTGCAAACATAGCCGGTGTGCACATCGCGGTCGGGATTGGGTTAAACTGTGCGAACCGATCGGTAAAGCGAAACGGTGTAAATCATCGTTCAATTTTGAGCACTTTATAAGCATGTCTTATCGTTCGATGGCGATCGTCGCGCTCAGGCAAGTTGTCAGCAAGTGTCACCCTGCCAGCGCCAACGAGTTAAATAAGACATTAAGTTTATTATGAGCTCAAGAACCGGCCCCGGGGGCCATGCAAAGACCGATAGCGCATCGCATACACGTATCCATCCCGTACGAAGCGCGACACACGACCAAACTGCGCCAAACGAGCATCGGTATTGATTAATTTGTTGATTTTTAAGCTGGAATTAATTAGCAAACAGTCCTGTTTGGTTGATTCAGAATGGGGAAAGGGAAGAAATATATAGCGACGCGTCCAGAAACACTGGCCAATTGCTCATCACCATTTCAGATGAGCTTTATCTATGCCGCACCGCTGATGATCAACGTCCGTGTCGTGATGTCTCCGGCGTGGTTGCTTGTGTCGTTAATTAGAGAAACGGGTAGAAGAAAAAAAACATCAACTTCTTCCCGAAGTTAACTGAGCATACGAACTCTTCACCCCGTACCGTATGATAACAGAGAACACGCGAGGAAAAGAACAGCAGCACTGTGCGCAGTGTTCCTGGTGGACTTTATCGATTAAACATTCTACCGCGTTCTTGGGTAGCCAGCCATCGCGAGAACCGAGACGACCGGTGAAACTACAGTTATCTTAATCTCGATGCTCCTTAGACCTGGCAGACACAAGAAGACAACCCCAAATGGCATCACCCAAGCACAAACGTTCTGTTGCCGTTCTTTATTTTCTTTCATTCTTCAAACGGTACCCATCGGAGCGTATGTTGCATCCTGCACACCTAGTGTCCATCCTCCCCAACAAACCGTTTTTTACCATAGATTTTCCCGCCAGCGTGTGGTTACGGTTTCTTAACAGTTTGGATGATATTTCCTTTTCCTCTGCAAATGCGCATAAGTGCATGCACCATCATGGGTGACAACAGTAGCGAGGGCACTGTTGTTACTCAATAGCAACCACTTGAAAATGCGCATCGAGTCGCTATCGGTACATAACAGGTCCCATCGGTATTCGGGATCCTATCCGCACCAGTTCTTGAAACGCACGGACGCTCACCGTACGCTGTCAGTGTCACATCAAAGTAAGCTGATGAATGTCATGGCCTGCAAAACGGAAACGTATGGAACCGGAATGGATGAGAACGTACCTTCTTTACGTCCTTGATTTCTGTACCGATACGTAGCCTAAGTACAGGGACAGGTACTCTTCAACATTGTGCATCATCACGCGACAAAATTACAAATATGGATTGACAAACGCTTCCATTGCTCGCACGGTTCACCTAGTGCCTAGCCTCATCTTCCTTCACCTCATACTCCTAGTTGACCATTGGAAGATGTATACCTATCGGTTACGAAAGATAGACCGGTGCCGATGTCCACAAACTTATCCACAGCGAAGATCTATCTGATCTCGCCCAACGGTCAGCGCATCAAGCAATGGCATTTCACCAGTGTCCATAAATGGAATCCATGAGTCGTATGATAATCTGTCCAGATGGAATGAGAAATATTTCGCAGCTACTTTTTTATTCCTCCGGTGTGCTGCTGTACAGGTTTGTTTCGCACCACGCGTACTAATCTGGGTTTGTTGTAGATGCTTTTTTTTTCTTCTCTTTATTGCAAAGAGTATCCCCCAGGAGACATTATTCTTTCACTCAACGTGCCTAGTGACTCTGGGGACCGTTCTGTGCCCAAGCCTCAGGATGGAGGTTCCTTATATGAATATGCACACAAACATATGTACACATTCACATATTCATAGAGGCGGTGTTACTTAAGAAGCAGATCATGCAAGCAAACCACATGACACCCCATGCTTCTCCATATGGGTTTGTTGGTCGGGGCATCAGCTCGTTTGATGCCTTCATCAGGATCCCGAAACAGAAGGGAAATCTGATTTCCGGAAGGCAGTGAGGATACTTTCTTACACCCGAGAACGAAACCAGCTTTGCACACGGTCGATGAGGGCTGGTGGTGTCGATGAGGAGACTGATGAAAATATCTTGATTTAATGAGAAAAGTTTTTCCGTCCCACGGCACACGGTGGTACATGCAGGGTGTCTTCGGGTGACAAATGGGACAAGTACGAGCATGACAAGCTAAGAAAGCAAAGTGTATGTGTGTTGCGTTTTTTTTTCTCTTCTTTCTTTTAATTCTCATCTGGTTAAGTGAAATGCTGCTTGGTAAGACATAATTGAAAGCTATGATGAGTACCGGAGTTGATGGAATGCTCTCACAGAAGCAACAAATCTGGCACAATATCAGCGAGGGAAATTAATTCCGAAATCAACACCAGCACAACATAAGTTTGGTTCTGGTATGCTCATCAGTAGCGTTTCCAGCTATGGCACGACAAACGTTTGCTTGCAATGATTTTAACATTCCATTTACTGCTTCTTCAAGTACATTAATGTTGGCACACATTTTACTATCTGATGATTTTATGCATCCAATCGCCCAGAATCTCTACCCAATAGTATAATGAAGTACTTACCAATCAATTCAAATTCATTCAATGCTCGTTAACGTGTTTTACTCATAGTCCTGGTATGGCCGCAACGGAATAACATTGGGAATGCAATACTTCCAAAAACCAGATCAATAAATACATATGCTTTTTGCAAACCATTTCGGCAGGCTATCAGTCCCCTCACACGATCGATCGTCAATTCGCTCGTCGTAACCCGTCCATATTAATCTAGCAACACACCACAGGAAATAGTACACAAACCAACACACACGACCTGCCGAAACGTACGGCTGTCACGTACCGAAAGACATCGTGCAGAATTGGGAACCCTTGGACGGGCATTCTCCTGTCCATCCGGTTTGTCCATAAATTGAGATCGTGTGGCTTCGGTACACCGTTCTACTCGGAAGTGGGTTAAAACAAGCGCATGCATATTTTACAGCAAGCGCAGTGAGTAAAACATACATTTGTAACATCGTACATGAGAAAGGTTACTATTTCGATACGGATGCGGCAGGAAGTCTTTCAAATGGTTGCCTAAGTTGCACACCTAAGTCGTTTCGCTTTTATTTCTTACTGGTACTCACCCAATACGTCTCCAACAAACCGAGAAGTTCAATAGTTACCGGGGAGTATCAGCAGCATGTGCTCCACCGCCGCCTGAGATGTCGATCTCGGCTCCCCGGGATCCGACTGAGCTGTCACGCTATCTTACTACATCAGTTGACATTTCTTCGATAGCGTCAACAGTCGGCCCCATACTCTAGGCTTTTTGCCCTTAAAAGGATTACACATCCAATGTTGCAATAGGGAGTTGAAGTTTGGCACGATACTAGTAACAGTTTGTTGGGTTACGTATAAAATAAGTATAGTCGAGGGCTATACGTTAATCAATAAACATGCCAAACCCAATGACGATCGGGGTTGCCTCCCGACGCCTAAAGGCGGTCGTGTGGAGCTGCCACATTTGTGAGGACAGTTTCTTTTTCCATCATCCGAAGGTGGATAATTTATTATTCATTCTGGACTATTTTCGACCGTAGAAGTCCGGCCATTCTTGATTCTGCCCACAGTTGCAAAACTACCCAACACACCGTTGCTTTCATAGCTTAAAGCTGCTCCACTCTATGAACGGGGAAGAAACGCAAGAAACAACAAGAATGGGAGAAACTCAATCGAAATGGATGCTTTAGCACCGATTTCCCAACAGCT
>STHD01025988.1:0-33533 GCA_016170015.1 Anopheles longipalpis
CCCACTAGCATGGAAGGAATGGATTCAATTTTATGAATTCGCGTACAATAATACCGTACACTCAGCAACGGGATATACCCCATTCTTTCTCATGTATGGAAGAATACCTAACATACCGTCACATTATCTGAACGACCAAAAGCGGGAAATGCATTACGATTTCGACAACTATGTGAAGACTCTGCAAGCGAAATTGATAATCTCACACAAAGAGGTTAGAGACAGGCTTATAAATAATAAGCATAATGTGAAATTCAAATACGATCAATCTTGTAAAATTAAAACATTAGAGCCAGGAAGTTTATGTTTACTAAAAAATGAAACAGCCAATAAGTTAGGTCAACAATTCTCAGGACCCTTTACTGTTGTAAGAGATTGTGATCCAAACGTGGAATTAAAGATAGGAAGAACAACTGAACTAGTACATAAAAATAGAACTAAGAAATTTTGTAAATGAAAAAAAAAAAAAAATTTGATAGGGCGTGTCATGGAGCGTGACCACATGACGTCATGGGCTTAAACCATAGTTCATGAGTGCCGTGAGTGACAACTAAACTAGAATAAAAAGGCTGCGCGATCAGCGTTAGGGACATTAACGTTCCACAGTCGGTACAACAAGCATTCTCATTACTTAACACAGCAAGGGACAAATTAATAGATCGATCGACCGTTAAACGACAGTAAACAGTTTATAAATAAAATTTACGACGAAGGTTTTACGCTTGCTGCCAAACATCGGTGGCAGGAAGAGCGAGCATATTTGACCCATGCCTCCCCTTTCGTAAATAGCAGGTGTTATTGTAATAATTCACACAACACGATAATATTTTACAAAAAGACAAATTTTAATATAGCACGATAAAATTAAGTATTTTAATTTTTCCATGTATTTGTCTTTTAATTTTCGCTCTTCGAGAGTTTACTCGGGTGACAAAAAGATTCGAAACATTGTAAATAATATTCACGTTCGATGAAAAGCATAGTAACAAAATACCTGCGAAGTATCATCTCACTCTAGTTTAGAAGCAACGATCGTGTGTGCGGCACCTTGGGCATAGGGTTTTAATCTGTTATATGCAGATCCAACTGACTGGCAATGGTCCAACAATCATTAGGCGAAATTCCTCTCGAATCGTTGCGCGTCATGTTTTCTGGTCAGGAAATGTGTTTCAAAGTTTTCCCGTAACGGACCGGATCATTTGTGACATTTTTATTGCACGTTTCTGCATTCCATACGAGCCTTGAACTCTCTTTAGGCTCTCCGTCCGTGGTATTATGCACAATTTTGTAGCAATAAGACATATGAAAAATATTTTAATTTACAAGCATTAAACGAACTTACTCAATCATTCCAACGTCCCCCATAGTCTATCAGCCCTGATGAGCCATATGTGGTTTGTTGGGTGGCAACAACTAAGCATGCTGCCATGGTGCGGAACACTCGTGCCGTTTTCTTCAACAAATCCCCAATAATATTCCACATTCTCGGCGCGTACAATGGATTAACCTGCCGTAATGCAGCAGTGAGTGGACCGGAACATGGGACGGGCAGGAGTTTGGTGGAAGCTGCACAAATTCAAACCGCTAAACGCATCAAAAATGTAAACATTCGCCGACGGTACACCCGCCCCGGGACCGATTGAAAACCGATCGACCACCGGGGCAAAAGTAAACGGACTTTTCCTTAGGTGTTAAAGGAAATCTAGCCTAGCGTTGTGTTTCCCTTTATCCACAATCGAGGAGTTTTCCTTTTTTCTTTTAAATTCCCACGTGAGCGTAGTACATTTGTTAAACTAGTGCGTTACAAGAATAGAATTCAATGAAAATGGATGGAATTTCCAAATCACATCGATACCCGAACGGGTTCCGTCCCGATCGATCAATGTGCCGGAGGACAATCGAACCTTTAATTTTCCACGAAAAGAAAAAAACACCCGGACTATTGTGGTACGTTAGCGAGCGTATGTTGCGTGGTGGTACGACCGAATCAACGAAACTGGCCGCGACCAACTAAACAAATTCCACCGTAGTGAGGAAAATTATTATACCAATATTTACACTTACTAAAACTGGACCATTTTATGTACACAACCGGCTAACCGGTAGTGATGATTTCACTTTTAAGTAGACGGAAAAGTAAGAAAGAAGAGAAACTTGTGTTCTCCTGCTCTCTTTTGCTTCCATTGAAACCATCCGCTGGATCGGAAGATAAAAATCTTTAAGATCTTGCCCAGTAGCCATGTTTGAATAAACAGTGTCCAGTCCGGTGAATCGCAGCTGTTTGAACCACAGAATACAAACCGCTCGGTGCACCAGGTATCATTCCAGGTGTATCCACAAGACACTGTTCTGATCTCTGACCAAGCTGTTACGTGTCTCGGTGATAATCGCCACCACCAAACAGGATCACAGTGAAAGTATGCTTCAAAGTGAACGTTTTTGAGTCATCTGCAAAGACCCCGCGTTTTGGAAGGGTCTTCGTTCTGCGGAGTCCCGGGAGTCCCGCGACCGGATTTAGCAGGAAGGAAACGCTGTGTCGGCGACTCGTGCGCCGTGCTTCACCTCCGTCTGCTAGACGCTCCGTGCTGCTGGTTTGGTGCGTTCGTGCCAGCTGCGCCACCGTTTCGCGCATCAGTACATCATAACGCTTCGGTACGGGTGGACTGTTCGCTGTTCGCGATTAAACCGTCAGTTGGTTGGCTAGGCGCGTATTCCGAACTCTCGTGCTCGTGTGCTATCAGGCAACGATTTTGTTTCCATCCAGTAGTTAAACTGTGAAACTCTCAAGTAATCAAATATCAGAGTTTAATTGTGTTAAATATAAAAAAGAATGTTTCGGTAAAACTACCCATCCGTGCTGATAACGAACCGATAGTTGTGAGAGTGTGTTGATAATTTTGCAACAACATGGATTGGGGTGAAAGAACGATCGTGGAAGATCAGCAAAGTGTTGATGGATTGCGGGCAGATACGCGCCATGAGCCACCGGCACACCAGCAGCAACATCTGCTACAGCAGCCACTGCAACAGCCACTGTTGCAGCCGGTACAGCAACTTCATACGTATATGCCCCAATCGACAACACCTTCCCAGCATCCTCCACCTCATCATAGTCCACTCTCACTGGCAATACCGATTTCCGACGCACTGCGCCATCGAACGGGTAAGTTTGAACTCCCATTTAAATTAATCAGTATCACAAAATGTTAGTTTATTATCAAGAGAATGGTGAAATATTTATTTGAAAGCATTAAATATGTTTTCTTATTTCAAACAACAACTAACATTTAACTTCCAGCAACTCGACCCAATAAAAAAGCAAACAAAGTTAAGCAATCGATGCATTAACTCACAAATTTAAGAGTTTTAATGCGAAGGTTTGGTTCACGCAACAATTGCTGGTTTGTGGTGGCAAAGTTCCTTTTTTTCCAATTCCCCTTTTTTTGCTATCTGCACATCGCAGCACATTAGCCGGCCACAGTACGCAGTTCCGATCGGTAACGGGGTTTTGGTTAGTTTATTTTTATTTTGTTAACCGATCGATTAATGTAAAAATAAACACAAATCGCAAAAAAAACACATACATACATACACGCACAAATACATAACTCCTTCTGACCCAAAACGCATCATCAACCGTGTACGTGTACTACATTCCCGCAAAACATGGACGCACGTGCCAACGACGCACAAAGGGTGGGTGTCGCCGGTGCGGGAAGTGCCTTTTGCCCGTGAGGTGTTGATTATTATGATTTTTCTTCCTGTATACTTCGGCCAGACAGTGGAGAACATTTTTTAAAATGTGTTTCCCCTATTTTTGCACTCACCTTTTATTTTTCTCACTGTGAGTAGGATGTAAATGTTCACTCTTGATGTTTTGCGGATGTCAGTTCGGTGCGAATCCATTACGAGCTGCCCCGGAACATGGCACCGATACATTTAACAGACGTTGGCTTTGGTTTGGTAAGAGAAAAAAACAAAAAAAAAATCAAATTATTATTTTGTATTTAAATATGTTAAAAGTAGCCACACAGCAGACACAAATGGGTTAATTTAAAGTGATCAAACAATGTCTCATTTCACGATCATTTACACAAATTAGTAACAAAAATCACACCAATTCGAAACCAATTAAATAAAGAATGTAAATAATTACTTTATTGTAATTTAAAAGGAAAGCGATGTAAATCATTAAACACAAGGGATTTATAAAATACTTGTCAAAAACCCAAACCCGAGTGAAGTGTTCGTTACGGCGGGCATTTTCTTCCCATCGCACAACCAAGCATTCCGATCGTGCTCGTGGTAGTCAAAATACAATCTGGACATCAACATGCTACTCCCAATACACTTCCGACTCCGTGTTGTTTTTTTTGTGTCCACATTCTCGATGACGACGATCGTGTATGTATTTTTGTTGTATTTCGCTGTTGCTTTTATTCTCGCACACGAATTTTAAAACGATCGTGACGTGACAACGCACGTTTGCGCATAACAGGATGTCCTGCTGGGTGCTGCTCATAAATCAGGCAAACCCGGCAAGGAACGGACAGTCACCGATAGTTTATTTTTGTTTTCGAATAAAACCATAAACCGGCCAGTACCGGGCGGCCACAGCACATTGTTGTCTGCCCGGTTAAATCAATTGGAAGGAAAATATTTATGTTTGCGCTCTTTGTGGCGAGAAAGGATATAAAGGGCGAGTTCGGTGAGGTAAATGTTTGCATTACCGATCGGAAATACATTCTCGTATCGAACTGCGTTCTGTATGAGGTGATCGTGTAGATGATTGATCGTATTACGCATCGAACATCTTTATAATAACTTGATCTTTTTAAAATTTGAAACACTTTAAACCGCGATTGATCACCTTCAGGCGGCATTCGTTTGGAGAACCAAGTGCTTAATGGTGTGTTGGATCTCATTCATTATCCAAGCGCACACCCACCCGATGAGAATGTATTTACTACCCTATCAACTTACACGACATCCCTGAATCCCCGATGTGACAATCGACACCAACAGTTTCCACCGTCCGTTGGTATCGCTTCTCCATCTTCATGTCCCCGGCCGCCAGCTCTCGGGGCAGGGCCAATGGAATCATTCACAGATAATTTATAGCCACGCACGTACTGAAGAATTATAAGGAAAATATTTTTAGATTTTACCATCGCCACTCTCGGGACTCTCCCTTTTTGGCGACCACTTTCTCCTTCACGAATGTTTTGCAGCTAGTTGGAAAATCCTCTACTGTAACACGTGGTTATAACAGCTAATCACTGCACACCGGCACTGGCAGCAAATTATGTTCCTGCTCGGGAAACGCGTAGCACTACGCGGGAAATGTAGGACGGAGCTAAGAAATCAAGTGGCTATTTACCAGCTTAAAGGCAAAAAAACACTTGAGCGCTCGCTGTCCCTTTTTCTCACTCCACCTCATGTTTGTGTGTGTTGTATACTAAAAATCCATAAATTAAGTCACTAATTAGCTGACGGCTAGGAAATGGTCTGGAATACAGCAACACTGAACCAGGCTCCCCCCTCCCTCCTGGGTGGATAAGTTTGCACGTTTTGTTCAGATAGATAATAAACATAAACGTTTGGCAATAAATACTTCACTGCGCTAACCGTACCAGACATTACCACGCTCCGAAGGTGAGCCTAAAGAAAACAATTATCCAAAGCCGGAAAGTCGGCTGTACAGTGCTCCAGACTTCTCTGGCCACAATCCCCGTCCCTCCGATTCATCCCCGGGTCTATGAACTCTATTCATGAAAATAACTAAGTCCCACTCTGACTCACCGTGCGGTGCACACCAAACATTCACCAGAAGAAAAACGCAACACGCTCCCAACCGGCACCCTGTGGAAGCTGGAAAATCTCACTCATTAACTGAAAACTCACAGTGAAAAGTTTTTGAATGCATGCAAAAAGATAAGCTATCGCAAAGAAAATCAAACCGCTGCAAACAACAAAAGTACTGGGCGTCTCCATCGCTTTTTGCCTCTCCCTTTTGTCAGATGGAGTTTCTTACTCTACCGAATTAATATACCGTTTTCTCACACTTTGTCACTTCTCCTCTTCCTCCTCTTCTTATTCTTCATTTGCCATCTCATTGTTTGCATCATTTTTCTTCCCCATGGGTGTGTGTTTCTTGCGATGAAAGAAATGGTTTATTCTTCTGCTCTAGAAATCACGGACAGTTTTTCCGGTGTGGTTTTTCTTTGCTGTTTGCTTTCTCCAGCCACCCAGGAAATGATTGTCCGAAAACCCTGACCTCTCGATCTGGCCTTAGTTGTGTATTTTCTTACGCCGGGCGGACGTTTGTTTCGCACGGCTTGTTTTCTCACTTGCTTGGCGTGAAAAGAAAAGGAAGAAAAAAAACATAAAGGAAAATGGGAATCCGGCTAGCGATACGACAAGAATCCCAATAATTGATAGCCGTTCGAAGCGCCCCGGTAATCGAACTGATGGGACTGAAGATCAGCGAATATCCGGTACCTTATCCTTGTCGTCTGGCCGAAGCGTCTGATGGGTGTGTGCGTCTTGCCATTTTCTTCCCAGCCTGATGGTAAAGCGAAGAAAGCGGACGATAAAAGTGAGCGCCCAGTGGCGGCACGTTGTCTGGAACGCCGGATGCTGTTCAATTTTCTTCTGTTTTCCGATCCTGCCAGTGTGCGTACGCCGAGGTACTGCGTCGGTAGACACAAATGATATGACATTGTTTCATTTTCACTTCGGCGTGATTTTTCGATCTACTTCTCCCGCCATTTAACGGGCTCATTTCTCGTGAATGGCAACAGCAGCAGCGCGAAGTCCCAAAAGCAATGCGAGCACAAACACTGGTGAGGAACAAAAGTTAATGTCGGTAGTGGTCATTGAAGCGTTGAACCACCAGTCGAGGGGAAAAACGGAAGAAAATAGTTGGGATCCGGTTGGGCGCTGGGGCAGATCAACTTCCACCATTGTTTATGCCTTTGCTGGCACTAGTTTACTTATGCTTCCAGCATGCTGGTGCATAAAAGCGAGTTTAACCTTCTCCTTCCTTTTGATTTTTACGCCTTTATTCAACAAAGTAAGTGCACGATCGAACTTCTTGCAGAAATGTTTTCCTTTCCCGTGCTCGATAGATAGAAAATCGTTTCTTTTTTCTCTTACTAAACAGATTGAATTCGATCGTTGTGTCTGCTCACGCCTCCGTTTCTCTGTTTGGGTGACATTTTCGATTTCTTTCCCCCTGTCAACGTGGTACACTCTTACAACAGAAAAACACATACAAATACTTCCTTTGCACACAAAATAATCCACCCCGGAACTGATAGGAAAATTATGCATGCAAATGTGTGTTTCTTTTGCGTTGCTCTTCCGTTCCTTTTTTCTGGCTTTTTGTTTTCATCCCATCGTTGTGAACAAACAAGCTCATAATGTTCGTTCCGGAGTACACAAACAGTCATTGAGTACGGCTGTAAAAATAGTTTTGCCTTTTTGTTTTGACTGCATCCTATCGTTTTTTCTTAATTAACTGAATTTGTTCAGTAGCGGGATAAAATATTATTTACATTGATTTCCTTACCTGAGTTTAAGCTGAAACGAAAAAAAAATATTTCAAAATTACAATCATTTAGATATTATTTATAGTATTTTTAATTTTTCCAATTTAATTTCTGCTGATTTATTATCAAATTTTGTCCATAATAACTCCCCCAAAACACACTGTCTAAGGATAATGTTCATCCCTTAAACGAAAGTTCACTTTTCGGTGCATAATTTAGTAACGGATATGCAAAGTGTTCAAGCGTGAAGGATAATAATACATAACATAAACTCCTTCGAAAAATAAAACACTTATTTGTCCTTACAATGCAGCCAAGTAAGGAAAGCCATGCACAAAGAGCCATTCAGTGTTGGATAAGCGTTCCTAGTTGCCGTTGGCCAACTTTCAAAATGATACTAATCGAAGAGGACACAGAAGAAGGAAATGCATCTAACGACAACAGTAGAAGAACAAGCGTTAGTGTGGTGGGATTATTTGGAAACAGTTTGCTGATTCTGTATTGTTATGAACGTGAACGGAGTGACTCGGCATTGGGCGATCCTTAATACTAATTTAGTCGTTATCTGCTACGATTCAACTAGTCTAGCCTTTTTCCAACATTTTTCCTAAGCCTTTGGGTGTTTTTTGTTTTGTTCTCCACAACACAACAATGAACTTGCAGTGTAATTTCCCTTTTTGTTCCTCATTGTTGATTTTATATCGTTAGGAAAACTCGAGAGTTTTTCACCTTCAATAAAACATTAGCAGGATTTGTTTCAAAAAACTTTAATTTTCTGCAAGTATAATTGGAATTTAATTTAACGCCAACGAACGAAACATATGTACCCACAAGAGAGAACGGGATAATTTTCCCTTGGCTGTAATTTTCCCTTTTCACAAAAAAGCATCATTATACACGACCATCAACACTGCAAGTGCTGCATTCTTTTGCATTCTTTTTTGCGGTTAGGAGTGCACTCGAGAAAGAAAAGCCAATATCCCTCCACATCTCGTCCCGCGAGCGTAGCCAGAGATGAAGCCGGGTGGAAAATATTCGTTATGACGTGACAAGATGTGTCTCGCGCTCTGAAAGAAAACGACACCAACGAATTTCAGTTCCTTTTTCCTTTTGCTGCATCTATTCATTCGCTTTTCAGACGCACCGGGGTCTCGTTGGTGCGTCGTTACATCGATGCGGCTCATTGGGTAGAGACGGTGGCCGGTCGTATTTTTTTGTGTTCTCTCTTCTGTTTTTATACATGCACACTGTCTGCTCGAGAATGTTTTGACTGTGGAAAATCCATTCGAATTCTGATTTAATGGAAATGTGTGTCGTCGACGTTGGCTTCGTTTCGCTGACATCTTAGACATAATTGAGAATGTTCTTGATTCAACAGAGAACGCGATTCGATTTAGGAATGTTTTTTTCAAAAAAACGCAACCAATGTTATGTTTTCTCCGCGCCCTTGCACATTGATGTGGCCACCATTTAACGGGAGCTTTGATCTGATTTCCCTTTAATGTGGTACGAGTTGGAGCTGACTTAACTGCCAATAAAGTCCTACATCAAATGGGTTTCAAGTACTTTATACGATGGTTTCATCAAATAAACAAAGACAGTCACGCTTGTGAAAGCGGGATTTCGTTCGAACTAATTCGTGGTCATAAAAATCGTCATAAAGATTATTAAATATTTATGTTATTATGTATTTAAAGCTGCATGCCATCATTTATATTGTGCTGTATGTCATATAGAATTATTATAAGACAGTCAGGAGAAATTTCTTTACTGCTTTTACTACTTCATTTCAATTAAAAATAATGTTGGAATTCGTCACTGTTCCTTTATTATAGGTCAAATATTTGTTCAATATACTACACATTAGAAAAGGTTAACGTTACTATCAGTCGGAACATTAGTTTATAAATTCTTAAACAACAAATGGCCATCTAAATAAATCCTTTCTCAGCGGCATTAACAATTTAGAAGGGTCACACCAAATATCAAACAAAAAACAAACAAGGACAACGGTTATTACGTGACCCCAAAAAACCCAAAGTATTGCGATTGAATAAAGGGAAAAGCCGTTAAAATGAAGGTGTGCCATAAGTTACGCAAAGTCACCAAATGTTTCCTTTCTCCCTTCCCGTTTGTCTGATGGCCACACTAAGCTGTCTGATGCAAACGCTTCAAACAATCGTCGACCGTCAGACAGCTTCTGGTACATGGTTTAACATAAATCTGTCTTTACAACAATCTATTGAAGATAAGAAAGAGAAATCCTACAAGAAATACATTTGTTTTATTCATCATTCCTGTGGTTTGTGTGTGAATTTTCTTCATTGCATTCCATTCAATGGACGATTGATATCAAACATTATTTGGACACATATTTGACCACTTGTTTCGAAACAATTGACATTGAGATATTCGTTTGTTTTTTTTTCGTAGCAAAAGGCTATAAACTACCACCAGAGTGTGCAAATGACAAAGTACATAAAATAAAACCTTCCTTCTCCTTCCTTCTCGCCATATCGCTCAATTTGCTCCGAGACATTCGCACCGTTCACCGATCGCAGGACAATGAAATGAATCAATATTTGTAATGTTCGGATATGTCAAAAAAATAAGTAAAACACACACGCGTGTACTGTCCATTTATCATTTCATATTGCTCGTTTGCATCCAATCCGAAACGATTGCATCACAATATCTTTCCATTCTTCTCCACTCTGGTCAACTGTGCCTCTGCTCTTGGAGACAACCAGATTCTAGTTGTATGTGTCGGTTAAGTAAACTGTTACGCCTGTAAGAGGCTGATTCATCTACCACAGCTGTCAGACACAATGGAGGTGTATGGTTTGCCGGTGGCTAACGCAATAGTTGTTCCCTTCACCCAGAACATGAACAAAATGTGGTCTAATATGTAATTCATGGGTCAGTTGAGGGCGCTTACAGAAGACTTTGTATTTTACAGTGATGAATAAAATAGTCGAAAGTGATGAGTGATAATGGGAGCGAATACAGACGAGACTAAAAAGATGATTAGAATATAATCCACTCGAGAAGTAGTGTTAAATGGTTTAGTGATAAAGTAGGAATTTAATTGAGGAAAGTTGTCACTAGAATGACACCGAACAGTCTATATGGACTATATGAATAAACTTGATTAATTAAATTTTCTTTAATAAGTTTCAACGATTTTCAAACTTAAATATGCTTTAAATGTTCTTATTTAAACCTTTCGGTAAAAAATACATCGTTATTTTGTCACTTCTTTTCAAAACTCTCACTTTTTTTGTGTGCATCACTGTAAAACATCTCTTCAGGGAAGAATGCGTGTATATATTTCAGGTATATGGTCGGGATTTTGTCTCTTCCCACAGTCTCCCGACAATGGTACCGGCAAAGCAATAGGACACCAATGTTTGTTTGATACAGTCTGTTGAAGGGAGTTTCCCCTCAAGGTCTGTCAGATTGCGAGAGACCTCAGATCAACCGAAAAGGGGGGTAACAGAGCAAGCAGAAATGAACTCTTTTCCTTCCCTGCCCAAAGACAGGGAAATCCTAAAAAATCTTCCAAAAATAAAGGGAAAAAAACACAGTCAAGTGTTGGTTGATAGAGGGTGGGCGCCCCAAATACGAAACACAAAAGAATCTCGCACACGAAAATGTATCAGACAAACGAGCGTATCGTGGAAATGATGCCACCCACTCCCCCTCCCCAGTGCACGAATGTACGAGAGAGCGTCACGCGTGCTCTCAGGATTGTTGCCGGGCTGTTGACGATGAAATACCGCCGAAGCTGATTCGGCCATATCCCGACTCGGGACGGGAACACTCCACGTACAGTGGTGGTCTTAGCAAAATGTGTAACGAGTGGAAGGATCACTTCAGGTTACGGAAATTGTCGAAATGATCTTCTCCATAGTCCTTTTCATTTAACACTTTTTTGTGTTACAAAATCAACCACACGCAACACATCTGCAAAGAGGATTAAATTTTGCTGGTCGCAACCATATGACCAACAGTGTGTGAGTGTTTTTCTCGAGAGTTTGCTTCCTTGAGAGTCTCCTCAAAAATCTCGAGACAGCGGGACAAACGAATGCGCGATGGCGCGAAACCGATGACAATGCGAAGCGCCGCGTTTTTGGCTGCCGACCATGGTTCTCGTGCGTAACGTGCCTATCAGACAGTCCTGTCAACGAAGTCACCGGTGAAAGATAACGAAACGTGCTACGAGCTACGAAGCTGTACGCGTGAATTGATCGTTCGTGCTTAAGATTTCATACATCCGTGAGTTTGATACGGTTTTTTTCGGTTTGGTTTGGTTTTGGCGCTACACATACACACTTTTTTGCAAATCGAGGTTTTTTTTTCTTGTGGGACGAAGATATAAAGTGAACAAAGTGTAGAAACACGCTTTACCACCCCGTAAGTTATTACCATCATGATCGTTTGTGGTGCAATTTTACAAAGTGATCTTCTTGCTAAACAAGACCAGTCTATTAATATTTTCTGAATGCTGCTTAACGATGGTGCTTAACAAGTTTTAGTCAAGTTTAGATTACTGATGTAGGAAAGTGTTTCAAACCCCAGTACTGCAATTTCGCTTGTGAACGATCGTCCGAGTTACTTTTCCTTTCTTTTGCTCAAATGTCGTGAAATTTAAGTGTTAGAAATCTCTTCGATAAAGCGACAAAACGTAATAATCCCACCGAAACGCGAAGAAACTATTTAAGGGAAAGAGAAACCTACGCCCCGAACTATGTACCACGCACAGCATTTGCAAACACAGCAACTCCAACCGCCTAATCAGCAGCAGACCCAGCAGCAACAGCAAGATCAAGTGCGGTGGAAAGTTAAAAGTACGTTGTGTTCATTATTCTGTTATAATTTCGTTTACCAAAAATTTGACTAATTAAACGTTCTTTATGGAGTTATGCTAATCTATGGTTTAATACTAACACTAAAAACTACTAAAAGACGTAGTGAACATAACACGTTTCTACAGCACAATCCTACCCATTAGTCTTCGATGCGTGGGTACCAATTTGGAAATGGCAACCTGTTCCCATTCGTATCGTCGTTAATTTTCTCAACCCAAAACGTCGATGTATGCGTACAAACTGTCCCAACGAAGTTATTCGCTCACGCATCATCCCTTCGATGGGGGGATCGCCATTGTTTACTTCTTCCCGTGCACTACTGCGAATACGCCTCCACCAGCCCTGAAGGAGACACAGGAAAAAAAAAATCAAAATCTCGAACGATCGGCGCTTAGATGAATGTTGTTGAGAGGCGACTCGTTTAATGAGAGTTCTGCTTCTCGAGGCCCACCAACGTGTAAAGGCAACCGATCGTACGGAATGCTTCTCTGACGAACCCGCCATGATCATGGTGAGCAGGGAACAGCAACCACGATGCGCTTATGTTTACTCGAGCAGCATTCTTCTTTGCATTGGTGTTTGATTTTATAAATAATCTGCTAAACAGATTTGTCTGCCGTTGTTCTACTCCTACTTCAATTTTGTGCGTCACTTTACACACACTTTATAGCACGGTGATTGCACTTTCAGTTACCCTATTTTCGGGGAACGTTTAGTGAATTGTGACAATCATCAAAAGGTCTCGATTGGATTTGCAACGGGAACAAAAAAAAGTATTCCCAACCACGCTAAAGGATGCTGTTTTCTATCTCACAAAAGTGAAATACAAAACAAAACAATTTGTTCTACCACAACCATGGTGATTTATTACATCCTCGCCCCATGTTTCCGAGACAAATTGTGGCACAAGAGCAACTGTTATCATCACCTACTTTTATCAACAATTAAGCGACATTAGCACATGATAAAAGAAGTTTACATATTTTTAAATCTGACTTGTTTTTTCCTCCTTTTCTTAATTAATTACTACTAAGTGCATTTAAACCGGCATACCTACATTGGTTCCAATCGCAACAGCCATCTGCTACGGTTACCGGTTTTAATCACTTAAATTGCTGTACCATCGCTACCGCCATTAATTTCGTACCATCCAAGCAATGGCTTTCCCTAACTCACTAACCGTGTTGCGCAAAGCAAAAACAAAAATAAATAAAAACCCAGCAAAAGAATGGCCCCCGTCCGCAAGGCAGCATATCAATTGTTTTGTACATTTACCCCCTGTGTGGCTTACCGTATGGCCGAATGGCTCACATTGAATGTAACGTAATACACGCTGATACTAATGCAGCACACGAACCGTTCGCAGCTCCGATGCACTCTCCGCAGAGTACTTCCGAAGCGTCTCGCAAGCAACCCTACCCTCGGCCACAATATTACGGTAAGTTTGTTGTCCGTCTAGTGTCTCTGTGACTCTGTGTGTGTGTTTTTGCGTGTGTGTCTGTGGTGCAACATGGAGCATAGCGCATGTAAACATGTATGCAAGTGTTGATGCAAAGAAACATAAAAATCAAACACGCTTTTGGTGTTGTTTCACACACGATAGGCAAGCAGGCGATGATAGCGTCATACACTTTAGTTGCCGCGGCCCTACAATCACTACCGCGAGCTTTGTGTCACGTGGAGCTGATGATTCATGGATGAACTATCTCCATTAAAAACTGGAAACTGATTGTGCGGTTACGGTTGGGGATTTACATTTCTTTTCATTGCACATACACTAGTTTAGAATACGATGTAGAATATGCTTATCAGGCTTCATTGCATGTGTGTGCTTTTAATTGTATTTTTGTTTGCTAATAAATCATCGTAAATATATTGTTGTTATACTTTTTCGTTCTAATATTCGTTTAAACTTTATCGCAAAAATGCAGTGACCAATAGATTGATTACATTCAAATCGATAAATTCTGTTAGACATTTCCTTTTTGTGTGGTAGTAAAAATGTTCAGTGTCTGCAACATTATTAGCTAACAAATGTATCAACAAAACCCCGAAGCCGACCAAAATTCCATCACAACCATGTTCTATCGCATACCGTAATTAATTATGTACGGGAAGGGAGAAAATATTTACGACTCACCGACGTCAGGTTTAGTTCAGCAACAAGAGCAACAATAGTGAGGAAAATCAGCCAAAAAAATCTCTCCTTCTTCCCACTATAAATAGGGTTTCCGATCAGATTGTTTTACGATCGTCTGTATGATATAGCGAAAGCAGATTTTTTTTCACTCTTTCTCTGTTACGCCATGTTACAAGTGGACACGTTAGTCGTAATCTCATACATTTTGTTTTTGCTTTACCAGGTTACTTCACCGTACACCGTTTTGTGCCGTTTGAACATATTTATGAGAGGATTATGGGACTGTGTTTTATTTCTGCTGGATTAAAGAGAGACACTGCATAAAAATTAATCCTAAAATAATTTAAATTATGTTCGCGCTATTACTCTACGTTACAGTATGTAACAAAGTGCGTTACACACGTAACGCATGTTAATGAAGCTTCGCGGCATCGTTCCTGGTCGAAGTGATAGACGATAGCAGCCGATGTCTTATCACACAGCGCCCGAACCACCACAACAGTTGAATTAGTAGGGAACGGTTTACTGTTTGTGTATGTTTTTTCCCCCCTGACCATGGTTGCGTTCGTCTGTTGTCATTTGAAAAAGACTTCGATTAACGGAAACCGGTCACAAACAGTAACGTTAGTATACGTTGACGGTTCCATCGAACCGGATCGTTCGGCACGTTCGTCTCGGGCATTGTTTACGATCGTTCGTGTTTTTTTGTTGTTGCTTTTTAGTGTGTGTGAACGTGAAAGTTGGTTTAAGGTGGTGAGGGGTGAGAAAATGACCGGCGTCACAATGCAAGCAACACCCTCGACATCAACGCAAGCAGTCTTGATAAACGATGATAAACGGCGTACTAGTGGTGAGTTTGTTTTGTTGATAACAATCCACTTTTGGGGCACAGAAATGCAGTGTTAAATTACATCATTTCGAAACAACGGAAGATAGGTGATTAACAGTCACTAAAAAAAGGAAAAAAATAATTCAGTTCTTATCAGACGATTGCTACACTGATGATGCATTCATCGCCGAAAGATGAGAGTTTCATTTCATTGAGCTTGCGAAGGAACTTTTGGAAAATGTTTACACTTTATTTAAATACACCCTTAAACGTACTCCAATCAAATCACTCTCCCTCAGCTAGATAGACCATCAAAACATAATCACTTGGATGAAGATTTCCGTCATCGAAACGCTGTTTATTAACAGTTCTAGCTATAGTTACTACCTAAGGGCTCGTGTTAGAAATTGTGATGCTTTCTTCCATTTCCCCGAATCACCTCTTACGGCAGCTCCATGGCCTAATAATAATAAATAAACGAACCGTTACAAACCATCGCACAGTACGGCATGGGAAAACGGAACCATGTGAGTTTTGCTTCAAACGGAAAACATCCGGCTATTCAATATTATTCTGTTTCGTGTTTCATGTCCAATGTTAAAAGATCCCTTCCAATGTTGATCTCTGTGATCAGTAATATTTGGATAGTATTTGCCACAGCAAGGTTACAACAATTTTCACGTCGAATCGCATCACATTTAATTTCCACTAGTTTGCATTATTTTCCAAATTCACTATTTCTTTATGTACTCTCGTAAGACCAATCATTTTCTACTTGCTATTAGTTCATGTAAATAACTCACCAATCAATCATCGACATCACGCATGATGATGTATCGGTAGAAAGGTAATGCGAATTCATTGCGTCCGAACTCGAGCCGCTTTTGCTGATGATGAAGCAAATTGTTTATACTTACAAGATTTGTACGCAACCTCGTAACGATTGTTTCTTTTTTCTTCTCACAACCATTGAAGACCAAACTCAGGCTTTAGTACAATTTACCACTGTCCGGATTTGGCCCCAGTTAGGACAAAAAAAACAACATTCGTATGTAGCCATAAATGTAAGACTCACATATGGTTCGTCATCTTTTACTTGTACATTACCCCCCTTTACCGCGAGTATTACTCACATTTTTCCTCTAATGGTGTCTCTTACTCCACATCTCCGACCAACGAGCGATATAAAGCCGTGGCGCATTAATCATCGGTCTAGTGTGTCCAATGAGCGGGTGGAGTCCATTTGCATATTTCCGCCATTCGATGATTACGCCTCATCCGTGTGTATGTGTGTAGCCACGCACGTTTAAACCCGGTACAGATTGCCGCAATCAATGCTAGACTTTCAACGAGAACAACAACTACAGAAATGGAGGAACACAAAAAATTGTATGTAATCCTAAAGTAAACCTTCGGTAGGCACCCTTCCCTCCATGACAATGACAAGCATGGAAGTTGGTGCAGTTGACGAGGATGAAAGCGATTCGCTCAAGCATCTGTTACCCTTGGAAAGCTCTCATCTAGCTCACCCCCATGGATGGGAGGCCATTTTTTCTCCTCCTTTGGCGAACATAAAAGTATCCCTTAATAGTCATTCCCAGCGAAATCCCGCACACAGTCACTAACTATGGTGACTGTCCAGTGGAAATTGTGCGCCATTTTTTTTTTTGGTTAGCGAATTTTCCCACACGCAGTACGCGATGGTATGTGTTAGCTGCATCAGTTGGGTACACCCGGGTTTTGAAACAATATTCTACGAACTACCCTGCTCTACGACGAAGGAACTAGAACTCCGAATCCCCAGGACGACCCCATTCGACTAATGGGCTTCGGTGGAAAACTAATTTGGAAAATGTGCTGCGTGTGGAGAAAAAAAACAAGCGATCGGGCACAGTGAAATGGAAAACCCTTTTTTTCCCCGGCCTTGGGCTTTTATTCCGATTCGCTCCGCATCCGGCATATCGGCGTATCGACGCTCTCTGGGCGGTGAAGTGAATTTATTTTATTTGCCAAAAAGGAAGATGCCGCAGCGAAAAGATGTTCCGTAAGTCATTAGACTTAAGGGGTGATTCGAGTTCACAACCCATCATCATTCATTGAGTGGTGGGCCCGGTGACTAATGGAACCTTCATAAATCTTTATTTAAATTGCCCACTATATTCAAGTGTGTAGCATAACACAGTTTCAGCAGGAAACACTTACAAGAATGGGAAAATATTGTCAATGTACGAAAGAGAGCCATTTTTCCTTTACTGTGCGATCGCGTATGCAGTCAGTTATTAGCGCATGAGACAAATCGTTCTAAATTGTAGAAAAGATGAATTTTCACACATTTTAAACTATCTCTTCTAACCCTACCACCATCGTTCATCATTGGCATAAAACGATGTGTGGCCTGGCGACACGAAGGCGCCCAATACAGCGCTTCCTTCTGTCACCTTCGACCACCAAATATGCTCATTTATCATCCCATTAATGACCCACTGCCACCGCTGTCCAGGATGGGGTGACGATGAACGTGAAAATCTTTCACCGTTCCCTTGCCACTTGTTGAGCACGTAAAGCTTTAAACACACAGCCGATCTTTTCGCAGACAAAGTTTTCACGGTCCAGTCGTCTCATTAACCTGGCAGGCGGGAAAAAGGCCCGGGCCGTCTCGCGGTTCCTGTTGAACGATAAGTAATTCTTCAAAGAAACCTTAAGACAAAAAACAAAACCTCAACAATCTTACCGTTCGAACGTGACCTCGGTGGGAAAGTGAGTCGCCATTCGATTCATTTTTCACACCTCGTTCGTTCGGAGGCAGTTCATTTTCCGGATCATTTTTAAAACCCTTTCAATCGTTTCGAACGTGTCCAAACCCCTCGTTTGATGATGATGTACAGCTGTCTCGGGGTGGTGTGAGAGCATGTTTCGTCTCATAAATTGTTTGCATTTTGATGGTCGAGCAGAATTTTATGTTGCCGGGCGAATGTTCACACCCGAATCTACCACCCGGAGCATTCGGTACCAGTTTAGTTTGACAGTTGATGTTTCAGGTCACGTTCCGTTAATCTCATCGAAAATTCTTTCTGTAGTTTTGGGCGATGTTTTTTTCTTTTTTAAACGTCCCATGTATTGCCGGCCGCTTCGGTCCGATGGAATATCGAATGAGTTTTATTCCTTTCGGGTTTTTATCTCTCTTTCCCACTATCTTTTTTATCACTCTGTTAGCAACAGGGCGATGCATTGTCTTATGCATGAGCATTTGGAAACTATTAGCAAATGGACGTGTTCGGAAACATACATTGTTTATTGAAACAGTTTCGATCGCATTTATTGCGTCGTTTAGTGATGTTGATTTATATTTTCTCTGTGACCCATGTGCTTGCTAAACTATTATTTGTTTGAAAATCTAAACAAACCTGTTGACCATTTGATTGATTGTAAATTATTTATTATCTTACGATCGGACTTGGAAGAAAGGTCAACTCATGCGTAAATCGATTGTTTACAGGCTTCCCATTAAACTGAGGCTGCATAAATTGGATTTCAATCATTAAATAGTAAACAATGTTGGGTGTTTGGTTGGGCTAAAACTGAGCCAAATGGATGTGTAATGTCCCAAGGACGAGAGTGAATTTTCTTTCCACATAAAAGGAACGAATATGCTCTGATCAAGCTCCAGTATTATCTGTAGAATGGATTACACAACGTAGTTATTTTTACTTCATTATTTTATCAAAAATTATTATCAAGGAAATCAAACCTTGTAACAAAAAACTCGTTCCACACGAGAAGAGAATTTCTTAAGATACTTCTGCCTTGGAGAGTCTCAATGTTTCCTTATTAATTTCAACCAAATTAAAATTCTTCTCCATTTTAGATCGAATTATGTTAAACCTCTGGAACAATCCCTTATCACACTATTAATTTAAGAATTTCCTTAAAGCATTGCAGAATTTTAGGATAGTTTAACATATTTCTATCTGTATTTGTAAGTCTCATATTGGTAAAATTGCTTGTTATAGTATTCAAATTTATGAGGTAGCTATAGAAAGTGCCCGGAATGGGACCTTCGTTTGACAATGTATTACTACACACTGCTTTCAACATTTGCCTCAAGATGAATCCACACTAATCTCGCTCAATTTCGTTCTCACTCTCAGACAAGATTAGCTTTCATTTGGGTAACATTCCGAATGTCTTACCGAAAGCCTGTTCCATGTCAACTTGTTTGTAACCGATAGGATCAATGTAATAAAGCAGGCTGCCACTAATCTGACTCAAGATCAAATTCTCACTAAAGGAAGCCGTTCTTCCAATTGCTTTCCCACTCATTAAACCCTTTCACCAAACCACGGCGAACTGGTGATGTATTTCAACGCTGGCGTTCAATATTTGGACAACAGCAACGGCCCTACGGTCAGAGCACCGCACCACATCATCCTACATTGCCGACCACCACCATGGCCCATTTAGTCGACGATTTATAAATATAATTAACACCCTTCTCGAAACCCGCTTCCTGTCGAAGTCCCGGTTGGACGACTTATTGGACAGATGATCATGTTGTTGCATTTTATACAAACACACGGCAATGTGGTAAGATTGACTTTTTGACATTTCCCGCGCGTTAAACGTGAAATTGAAGGAATTGCTTCGAGTTTAGTCAGCGTTCTGCAACTAGCTAAGTGTTGTGGAGCATACCACACTGTGAAAAAATGTCGTCAGCAAAAGTGTGACAGCGGGTAGACAGAAGCGTTCAACCCATTTCAGTCGTCGCCAGCAGTCGGGCTAGTTGGTCATCAAAGCGTAATCTTCCCGGTTGCATCTGCCCACCCCGAAACCGTCTGCTTAAGCTCATCAGACTGTGGGACAGATTTACGTCTCGTTGTTTTTTTTGCTATCTGCGATCGTTTTTCCGCATATTTTTCTGCTGCGTTTCGGTGTGGAAAACTGTACGGTAGCTGAACCGTAACATTAAGTGGAGAGACACACAGAAAAAGTGTGGAAAAAATACGCCAACATACCAAGAAGTCCAAAACGCACCCATCTGAACGACTGTCCGAACTTAATTTGGCAAATAAACAACGCTTATCTGAGACTTGTATAAAAATAAATTGACTCTTTTTTTCCCCTCTTCCTTGTCTGGTGGTTCGAAATGTTTGGCAGCGGAACAT
Source organism: Anopheles longipalpis (assembly GCA_016170015.1). Lineage (NCBI taxonomy): Eukaryota > Metazoa > Arthropoda > Insecta > Diptera > Culicidae > Anopheles > Anopheles longipalpis. The sequence goes on from STHD01025988.1 coordinate 20,556, forward strand.
AGATAAAGTTGTGGCAGAGATTAGAAGGATGACAATTTTACAGCTTTGTGGCAACTTTCGCTCTTGCCTATGGTTCCCCTGGTGGAGTGACACGTTCATTATCAATAAAAGACAACGAAATGATTATCAAACGCTCCCAACAGCATTGCGAGAGAACCAATTTTCAAAGATGTGATGTTCCTATCGGATTTATAAAACATTTACTTAGGCGCTGTGCCGTTTGCCTGTTTCGGTATGTTTACAATCAATTAAGACAACCCAAAGCTCTCATTCTCAAGGAACTTCAGCTGTAAATTAGCAAACACTCAGCTAATCTGACATGTTTCATCTAGGATTTATATCCTCCGATATGGTCTCCATGTGGATTTTTCTCCACCCCACGAATGAAACAATTTTTCTGTACGCCGATTTAAGCACAACATTTCTCTCAATCCCATTAAATTCGTGTCGTGTCAATCTGTTGGTCCTCTTTAATTTCTATTAGTTTTCGCTTACCGGCCGGTTTTGCTTATTCATCGAGCCAACAGCTAATGCAGTCGTACGTTCAGGATGATCGTTTAATTTTATTACCATTGCCCTGTGTCGCCCATCTGCCGGTGAGATTTTTGATTTTCTTTACCCAACCAAACAATTCAATACGGGGAAGTGAAATGGGATACGACATCACAGTGTCGCCGGTTTTGGATGCCGACGACGATGGTACGCGACGTTATTGCGGTCTCATTGTGAGGTTTTAATCTACACATTTTATCTCCACCCCATTCCCTAGTGGAGAGCAATCGATGTGAAAGAATGTCTAAACGAAAGACGAGAAGTGATAAACGGAGACACTACAACTGTAAAGAAAAAAAAAGGGAAACATGTCACGAGAATGTGTCGAATGATTGCTTCCGTTCCCCCAAAGATGGATTGTTCTCAATGGACGCGTTGTGGATCGTGATTTTTTGAAGAATAGTTTTAGAACCCAATACATCCTCCTGTGGTGACGACAAGGGACCGGTTTAACTGATTCGTTTTATTGCTTTTAGTTTGTTTATATACTGATAACTGATTTCCCCTTTAACGATCCGATAAATTACAACGTGATCTCATTTCCAAAATTGTCTCTCTTTTATTGAGTGTAATCTGAAACCTTTATGCTGCAAAACGTGAAAACGTGATCAATCACATCAAATGCTATTTTGGCTCGGTTGAGTACATCGGAGATCGTCGATCGAATCTCAACCAGACTCCGACGTAACCAAATACTAACGGAAAAAGGGGGATAAGTCTAGTAAGCCATTAAACGACAGGGATGACAATGTTGGTCATAACACGAAGAAGAAAAAATCGACGAAAGATAAGATAAATGACAAAGAAAACAATACGTTAATCAGTAAAACTGATTACGCAAATCAACAATCTTTTTTCCCTCATTGTACTTTGTTACAGATTACGTTTTATTGCCTTTAATTGACAACATAGTGGAATTTTTATAGAAAAAAGTGTCCATAAATATTCACACACATACCTCTTAGAATAAAATATTTATATGTAATTCAAACAATAAAACTCATCAAAAATATGTAAAAAAAAGAACAAATACTAAAACAATTCTTCTAACATTCTCCGATTGGTCTGATAGTTTCAACATAAACTAAATGTATTAATTATTATAATAAACATTGGAAAATAGGCAAAAAATATATAAAGAAATAAATACAAGTACAACATGAAAATCGATGAACCATAAACAAATAGTAACACACATTAAGGAAAGTATTTAAAGAGAAAAAAGAATGTGAAAAAAATAAAAATAAGAGATAAAAGAGAGAAAAGAATGTATTAAAAGAGTTAACACACCGACAAACGAAGGTAAATTACATATCATTCGAAAACATCGTCCATTGCCATCGTCGTGTCAGTTCAATTTCGTGCCAAAAGGTTCCTTCCCACTAAACATCCAAAAACATTCCAAAACTCAGATCAAATCGGTACACTTTTCTTGGTGTACTTGTGGAGTAAAAGCAAATAACTGACTTCCGAAGCAACGAAAAAACTATGTTCATTCGACATTAGCAGGTGAAAGAGACGTAATAGCGATTGAGGCCAGAAGTGTTTGGCCACGATTTACCGAATTCGAATTCGATTTACACTCACGGTCATGATGTTACGAATTGGATGTCGTTTCTCTTCCCTCTGACCGCGGCATAGTGTAAAGAGCAGATTTCCGTGTTTTTCGGACCGAGAATCATCATGTACTTGTACCATCCCGTCCATTGCCATTGGCTTCCTTGTTGGCATTCTCACTCTCACGGCTTTTTCTTCATATTGGAATTGCTTACCAAGATGTATGTGAATGTGTGCGTTTTTTCTTCAATTTCACAGCTTCACATTTAAACTCACGATTTGCACGAAAGAGCACTCCACCTTGTTGTTCATGTATGGTTTTTTTTTGGGGAGAAGGCAATTCCTCTTGGGGTGAATGGAGTTGGAATATCGTTTTGCGGTGAGTTTAGCCACTGATTCGAGTTGCTTCGGGTGCCCCTTCGTGGGTGTAAGCGCGCTGCCGGGAGCATCACTACATTGTCGGTCGCTCACTCGCCTGGTCGCATCGTCGCACCGGCCTGTGGGTGGTTGACCGCCCCAACACCCACGGTGTGAAAAGTGTCACTTTGTACAACAGAAAGGCGCGCGCGCGTCCAAAGAAACGCATCGATCACTAAAGTTGACTGTTGGTTTGTGTCCCTCGTGTGTAGCTTACGGTTTTTGGGGAACAGTTTGTGTTTGAGGGGTATCGTTGGAAGGTGCAAGAGTGGGGAAATAAATTATGTTTTCGGACCTTCGCGCCATGGAACGACCGCTTGGACGTCGGCTTGTCCACACGACCGTAACCGATGCGTGAAAATCGCCCTGCATCGTCCGTCTTGCGTCCGCGCGTCATGGACACCGATTGTCTCAGCACTGAATCTGGCGGCTGTGAATGCTACGTAGATGTCCGTAGGTATCATTGGGAGGCATTCGTGAGGATTAAGAACCTTATGTCGCTTGTAGCTTGTAGTAACTCTCTTGCAGCAGAAGCAATGGAGGCGCCTGGTGGCGCGATCAAGTGTCAAACGAGTTGAGCTCTCGTGACCAGCATCATCGCCTTCGTATGGTCGTGTGCTGTTGGTTCGTGTTTGCCTGAACGATGATCCTCTCGGGCGATGTGAGTTAGTCTGCAGCTGCTCGCCGTAAGTGGCAGAGCTATCAGCGTGTTAGCACATTTTAAACTCATCTCACACGAACGCGGAAGTGTAACGGACGAATTGTCCCCTAGTTACGATTTAGTGCAGTCCAAGTGAACATTGTTTTCAAAGTCCGGTTATGGTCAATACGCCAAGTTCGAATGAAAGCGCGTTGTACATTAAGCAAGTAATCACATTTAATACACATTTGACGTTTTTGGGGTCTGTTTTTTGTTTCCGCGTAACGCTCTTTTCCCAGAATGGATGGTGCTGTGTAACGCTTGGAAATCGCTATCATTCAATTAATTAATATCCAATTTCCACGCTCGATGGTTAAAAATGGTCCCATTAATTATGCTTCATCTGGTGCGGATTGGAACAACCACTGCTTCCTGCGGGATGCAATGAGAAGCTGAGATTGAACAGAGCGCAACAGAGTGTGTGTGTCCGACGAGCCTCTCGAGGAAAATCGCCATAAACAAGATAATTTATAACGCTCGATTTGAGATAAATGCGTGAACAACGAAACGAAGAAAAAACCCCGTTAAACACATCGGATATTTAAGCATCACCGCTACAACGAACAGGATAAAGAGCGATATATATAAATTGCTCTTCGTTAGCCACCACAACACACGGCTACGGCAACTCATCTCCATTTGCTTCCATTATTCAGTGTTAAACAGCGTTTAAAATACTTCACGCAAGGAGCAGCTTCTTAATAGATTTAAAAAAAAAACACCTTCTCTCATCCGCCTCTACCGTTTGTGCCCTTTTTCGCGCGTTTACGATCGTGTTGCGAGACTGGAAAGGAAGAAAACTCGAGGTCAGGCACGTAACAAGCACACACACACACACACTCGTGGTAAACGAACATAAACAAACCATTTCCACCATCCACGAAGAAAACAACTCCAGCGCGCCACCTAAAAACCATTCCACAAACGTTCGCGTACATCCAGCGTACTCCCGTGTCTTACCGTCACTGTGAGCGGATGTTTCTGCAGCGTCTGCTACTTTCATTTGCATTTTTCGAAACGATTTGTGCTAATTGGTCTCTCCAACCCGCCCACTCGGTATGTACTCGATTCGGTGCGGCCATAGTGGGTGAAGCAGTACAACGAAAAGCATCAACAAACGGAAATTATTGTGCTCTGTTCTCTGTGTGTGTGTGTTTGGGTGGCGATTTATATAGCGCATCGATCAAAACACGATCGACATATCGGGGAAGTGTAGTGGAATCCTAACGCACGCACTTTATTATTCAATCGCACCCATTCATTCCAGTTCTCCGCTTTCTACTACTATCGACTACTACTTTCCCCAATCTCCGTGCCACGTCCACGATCGATGAGTGAGTGAATGAATGAAGGTGGTTTGGAAAACATCCGGCGGTAATATACTGCAAGTTAAGTTGCATTCCTTCACCAAGTGGAAGTGGAGCTTGTGCCCTTGTTTGTTAGTTTTGGTAACTGCCGCGATAACCATCACCATCCGATGAAGAACGCAAATGGCGTGGCGTTAAAGTGTTTTGATTTATTCACAGTGTAAGCGCGTTGAGCGACATACAAGTGTTTTATAGTTTGAACAAAACCAACTCTCAACAAACAATGAGGAAGGATGCTGCAAAACCGCGCCATAATTGAAACCACAATTCCTGCCAACCAACGAATGCCAACCCGCACGAAGATACATGCATCTGCAGCTAAAATTTACGTCCTTTTGATTACCCGGAAATAACAAAGAACTTTGTGGGTGCCTTTTTGTTCTTCGTGTTGCACGCTTGGTTGCAGCATGTCAATCAATTCGTGTGCATCACAAAAAGCCATTTGCTTCAAGCTGAACAATTCTTCTGTGAGATGACTAAAATCACGCCCATGACAATTAGACACATTCGGGGGTTTTTCATTAGTTCCCGCGTTCACAGCTGTGATGTATTAAGTCCTTTCATCCTGGCACCTTCATTGTTAAATAGCTTTGTTGATGGAAAATAATAAGACAATCTCCGTGAACCGCAACACCTCGGAAGAAATGCAAAATTAGGTGTCGTTTCTATACAGCACTCCGTTGCATGCATCCCTGGGCAGAAGTTGTCGAATTCCGTGTACGAAAAGGAAAAAAAATTAACCCAGCTCAACACTTAGCGAAATGCGCTCAGAAGAGCGCACAGAGCGACGAGCGCACTGAACGACGAGCGAAACGCGCTCAGAAGAGCGCACTGAGCGGTGTGCGATATGCGCACAGAAGAGCGCATTTACGGTGTGCGGTGCTTACCAATGAGTTTAAATGCGCTGATTTAAGTATTCTAGGATTTTTCGAATGTTTGACAGGGCCTGGTTAAAAATTGTTTTCTGAACGAAGTTATTTGTAAGCGCTGCATTATTTGTTTTTAGTTATCATAAATACTTCGTCAGGTTCGTCCGGCACATGAGGAAGACATTTTGCACAATCTTCGCACAGCACGCAATGAATGATTAGCGCACACCATAATGCGTTTAGTTAAATGCGCTCTTCTGCGCGCATATCGCACACCGCTCAGTGCGCTCGTCGTTCAGTGCGATCGTCGCTCAGTGCGCTCTCGCTCAGTGCGCAATTCGCTCAATGCTGAGCTACCTCCCGCTCACCGCTCTTCGTGGCGAGCGCGAGCGGCTCGCTCTGCTCAGGCAAAAGAGCTGCTTGACCCAACACTACCAACAACCTATGAACTATTTTTTAAATTGCACTGATTTTCACCAAAATAATTTTTCAAGACAACGATGTTAATTTTCTATTGCATTTTCTTTACCACCAACAGCCGAAGCCGACTCGATAGGATGCGTGGAAGTGCTGGCCACCGTGTGCTCGATCGTGCTGATGGTCCTGACCCTGCCGATCTCGCTGTTTCTCTGCTTCAAGGTGGTGCAGGAGTACGAACGTGCCGTCATCTTTCGACTCGGTCGATTACGTTCCGGCGGGGCCCGCGGTCCGGGCGTGTTCTTCGTGCTGCCCTGTATCGACAACTACTGCAAGGTTGATCTACGTACCGTGTCGTTCGATGTACCACCGCAAGAGGTACTGACGCGCGACTCCGTAACAGTGTCCGTGGATGCGGTCGTGTACTATCGCATTCGCGATCCACTTAATGCCGTGGTACAGGTAGCCAACTACAGCCATTCGACACGGTTACTGGCGGCGACGACGCTTCGCAACGTGCTCGGTACGAGGAATCTATCCGAGCTGCTGACGGAGAGGGAAGCCATCTCGCACTCGATGCAGGTCACGCTGGATGAGGCTACCGATCCCTGGGGCGTACAGGTAGAACGCGTTGAAATGTAAGTTTCACGGAAGTGGCACGGAAGTCGATTAAAACTATTTCAAATAATGGTATCTTTAACGCTACGCTCACATTACAGTAAGGACGTTTCGCTGCCAGATTCACTGCAACGCTCGATGGCGGCAGAAGCGGAAGCGGCACGTGAAGCCCGTGCCAAAGTGATCGCTGCCGAAGGTGAAATGAAATCGTCCCGCGCACTGAAGGAAGCATCCGACATTATGTGCGAAAGTCCGGCCGCCCTACAGCTGCGCTACCTGCAAACGCTCAGCAGCATTGCGGGCGAGAAGAACTCTACGATCGTGTTTCCGCTTCCGATCGAACTGATCGGACCGCTCATGAACTTTACATCCTCGCTGGGTGTGCAGCGTACTACGGCCCCGATGGCAGCACCGGCTGGACCGTCCACGACGACCAGCACGTCGTCACCGTTGGACGGTCATCCAAGCCATCAACCGCCACTCGAGTAGCAGCAACTTCCGCGCATACACTTACAACGACGCCACCATCATCAGCATCGGCGGCATCATCACCAGCAGCGACCAGCGCACCGACACCGGGAACCGGGTCCAACCGGCGACCGTAAGATCATCGGACCCAGCGTCATTGGATCCATTTCCTCTTACTCCGTATCCTCGGCGGAAGATTCGGCCCTCTGTTCTCCCACCAACCGTTTGGCACGATTTATTCTAGATCTATAGAGGGAGATCTTTGCGCAATAATAGTCCATTTCGAACCAGACAAACGAATGGAACGGTTGGAAGGGAGTAGCAGCAGCGAAACCATACATACTATGCTCCATCCACGGTCGAACGAGCCAAACAATCAAACGATATTGTAGTTGTTGATGTTTAACAGTGTTATCATTTATCATTATTCTCTTTTGAATGTGTTTTAACGTAACGAACATGATTGTAAATAAAACCGTATTCGTACTAAACAAAACTATTGCTTCAAAGTGTTTTAAACCTTCAATAGTGAGCAAAACGAGCTAACAAATAGATCAACGAATCGAAAGAAATGCTAAATAAACACGTTCTTAAAACAAAAAGCTTCTTTAACCACTTAATCGCCTTTCGATATTATAGAGATAGATCCTTTCCCGATGTGTCCTTTTGATGCTTCCGAAAATAGAATTTGGAGAGCAACAATTTCCTACTGTATTGGCGTGAAATGGAAATGCTGCACACACACCCAAAATTGCACACAAAGCGGACACAAATACTCTTCAGAATACGCACCCATAACGATTTTGCCTGTCTCCAGACAAAAAAGATTAAACCTTAAACAAATCCGCTTAATACACCCTTTTTGCCTCTCTTCGGCATTGTCCTGACGGTTGTTCATACCTAGATGTCTTCAATATCTTCATGTCTTTCGGCTACTGTACGACACTTACAACACAGCTACATTACCTTTATCAATAATATTACATCGCAATTCGATTGGCACATCATCAATCTAATACAATTCTTTCGCTCCACTTTCCCCGACGACAGGTTTGTCGCTTATCGCGTCACTCAACGATCTCCGCCGAAAGAATGCAAAACTCGGTTGACGATGAATAACGGAATGAACCAAAATGATGAATAACGGAATGAACCAATTTGCATAGCAAAGCGAACCATAGTTGAATGTTTTAAGAAGTGTCGAAAGTATGAACCGATCACTACATAGAAAAGAAACCATTTGAGGCAAAAGTGTGATATGCTTCTTCCTACTCTTTTACCCATACAACACGAGATAAAGGAAACGTTATTTTACATGCTTTATAAGTAACATTGTTTCGAGTAATAAAAAAAAACGTATTACAATCAGAATGTGCCATTAAACGAGCAAATAAAAAAAAACCCTTACCCTACTATAACTTATAATAATTTAAGTAAAAAAAACGTTTTGGTGCAATTGAATGGTAATATTATGAGTGACAAAAATAGGAATAAATCGCATTCCAACAGTTAGTGGAAATTCGTTTGAATATGATTGGAAATCCCTTGAGATAAACCAACACGCCTTGATCTCTACTTTGGTTTGGCGGTTTGCTTTGGAATGTCCAAACGGGACATTAATCGGATATTTAATTGAAATTTTAGCTGGGTCCAACAATGCAGAGTGCGATCATGATAAATTGGTACGTTTTCCTGCAGCAGTATAAGCTTCTTCCTCTCAGTCTTAGAGCGTTTCAAATGAAATCACCTACATGCTGACCATGGTGGTCACCGTCCAAATCTCCGGACTGCTTGCGAAACACCGACTTCATCATCTGCTTCCGGAGGTCTTTAGTCGAGCGACGTAGACTGCTTCGGAGTGTCGCACCAGTAGCACCACCACCGGATCCACCAGTGTGGGTAGCAATCGGCTTGTACTGGTCCAGTGACGGTTGGCGGAATACCGCACGCGGTTGCTCAGCAATGATGGACATTTCCAGCGGTGATTGTCGTTCCTCCTCTGCGTTTTGCTTCGATTCCGTCCCGTTGCTTTCTTCCTCGCCAGATTTGGCTTTCGTTTGGCGCCGTCTTAAGCTGTGTCGGATGCTGGATATCAATCCATGCCCTTCTCCGGTGCCGTGATGGGTTTGCTTCTCTTCCACGTCCCGTTTCGGTTCGTTTGAGTCCGTTTGACTGCGAGGAATCAATCGACGGAAGCTACGGCGAATTACGTCACGTACTTTGTGTGATTTTACCGGTGCGTTTGTGCGGGATTCTCCTGCCGCCTGTGACACACTGGCCAGTGGACGTTTGAACTCATCCGATTCAATCTCTTCTGTAAGTTTTTCCGCCAGCGGCTCTTTCTTGCGGTACGCACGCTGAAACGGTGCCGGATTGTTCAGCAACTCCACGTCCTGTTCTTCATCTTCGAAATCTTCCACCTCCTCAAACTGTACGTCCGGATTAGAAACGTCGATCCGAATCTCTTCCCGTACGGTCGTTTCTTTGGTAATGGTGAACGTCATTTGGTTACAGTATGGTTGTGTTCCGTTTGCGACCTCACTGTGGTTCGCCGTCTTCTCAGCCTTTTCTGTTTCATTTCCATCCTTCTTGACGATCGTTTCCTCTGCGAACAGTACGGGCTGTTTGTTCTCTTTGTCCTCCTCCTCACTATCCGGACGATCCTTTTCATCGTCCTCCAGCCTGGTAAAATCGTTCTCTTCGTCTTCAAGCTCATGCAGCCGCTGTGAAAGATTGCTAATGTGTTTCATGTCGATCAAGCTGCGTCTAACCGATCTACGACGATGGCCTGTTCCGCTGAACGTGAAAGGTGTTGTTTCACCGCCCGGCCGTTGCTTTCTTGCCTTCGCCTCATTGATGCTGTTCTCCAGCTCCAGCTGATAGCAGTCCAACTTTTCACCAATGTCCGATTCTTCATTTATTACGGAAAGGGAACGTCTTTTACCCAGTGTAACAGTCGCTTGCGTGTTCTGTGACTCAACAGCAATGCCAGAAGCCAATCCTGTTGCCATTTCTGTCGGCTCAGGACTGCAAACTACCATGTTGGCCAACATCTGACACGGTGTCAAAGCGTTCGGAGCGAGCTCTTGAAAATTGATACGATGCTTCAGAGACGGAGTAAACGGCACCGCAATAGCGTACGTTGGCATTTCAAGTGCCGGATTCTCAATGCCTGCCAGTTCCGGTACGGGCAATCCACGAACCGACGCTTCTCCGATTGTTCCTTCTTTGGGGCGTACAATTTCAAACGGATTGAACCGTTCGGTACTTTCCACCCCACGGATGTTTAACGCATTGTTAACAAAACAGCGACTCAGTTCTTCCGCTTCCTGGCGCTTGCATTCGTCGCCATCGCGCGGCACCTCGAATGGGTTTACCGGTTGCTTATCGGCCGCTGCCAGATTCAATCCCGGGTTCTCAAAACAACTCTCCTCCAGCGAAACCGAACCGCCCTGACCACCGTGATGCATCTGTTTCTTCTTTTTCTTCGGTGGTTTGCGTACCACTTCAAATGGGTTAGCATCGCACGCCATGCCCTTCGCACGCTTCATAGATCCTCCACCACTGGCAAGGTCGGCAATTGATTTCACTTCCATGCAGGAGTCCGAAAATAGGTTGTAGTTTTCCTTATTCGACACACGGAACGAAGGGTTCTCGAAGGCACTGCCATCGATCTGTCGGTTATGGATCGGAGTGGATGAAGGAATGCTGAACGTTTGATCAGTAAAGTTCAGGAACGGATTCGTTTCCGCGTTTCTTTTACGCTTTTTCCCCGGTGTTTCCATCATTACTGCTGCTGGTTGGTCAAAGAAGGCACTTTCGAAACCAGCAGAAGCTGCAAGGGGCATCGTGGGAACGTCTTTCACTGGGGCTCGCAGATGTTTTCCTCCAACGAAGGACCTTGAGCAAAAATACGCAATGTTTGATGTATTGATGTTTTCTTCAACAGTCCTGCTGGGAGATCGAATATCACTCACTTATTAATCTTGCTTAAGAACTAAAACAACTATCTGTAAAATAAATAACTCCGTCCGCCGCATGCGAGACGTTTGTTGTCGATTTCGAATCAATTTTGTTTTTAACCGCTTTTTAACGGCGTCTCCATAGCACAGCGGATGGTCCAACGGACATGAGATATAGCATTTGAGAATATTGTTTCCGAAATTATGTGTTTCCATTTATCACTTTCATTGCTTTTCAACAACAAAAATTAACTATTAATCTGCTTTTGAATATGTTTTATGTAGAACGAACATATTATTCGATTTAATTGTATTTATCATCGTGAAAATAGCATTTAAAATTAGAAATTTACAGAACTTGACTTTGGCAATATAAACTCGTACTGTACATCGATTCGGTTTCAATACCCAACTGGCAGAATTTGTTCGAGCTCGAAAAACTACTCGAATAAAAGCTCGAAGCTTTTTCTCTTTCTGTTTTACATCGAGATCATCAAATTTTTATGTATTTCGTCTATTACCAAAGAATAATTACTTTTCTTCCATGTTCGGTATTTAAAAACTCTCTGAATTGGTACGTGTTATTCATTCTTAAATCTCATCTAGGAATACGAAAAATGAGGTTTGTAATGTTAAAAAATGTAATGCAATAGGCGTCCTGGTGGTGTATGTGATAAACGGCGTCGGTTCACACGGCAGAACCGGGGATCAAGTCCCACCTGGCCCGCCCCTCGGAGCAAGGACGGACTACGTGGTAAAAATTAGTCTAGTAAGCCAGAAAAGGCATGCGTGACCTTAGAGGTCGTTAAACCAAGAAGAGAAGAGAGACTCGAACAACACTCAAAATAAATTTCCTCGAATTCTTTTAACTCCACAATCTCAATAGTTTTTCTTGGTTTGGTTTCTCGTTTCTAGTTTTCATTTGACTATCGTGTGGCTGAATGATATTTCAACCCGTTTCCTTCGTGTACAATCTGGTACCGTTACCACGAAGCCACCCAGTTTAGCCACCAACTAATTGTACACACAAAACTTTTACATAACATAATGTCAAGAATCATCGCCAAATCGTTTGAACATTGAATAATCCTAAGTAATTTCGTTTGTTCACGTGTGCACATGATAAAAGAGGCCTGACCAAACAACAAAGATTGTATTTAAAAAAAAATCATAAAGTGTTTCATTAAACAGTTCAGCCCTTTCTCCTTGACACAATTTAACAGACACATTCTTTATTAGATGGACTGTTGATTAGCTTAGCCGATGCGCGGCATTGACCGTGGGAATGATCGTAAACAACAACAGGAACTAATCAGCCAGACAAGCAACAATAGATGTTTTGCAGCAAACACAGTTTCCACAACAGAGAAGAATAGCATATGTAAGCGGGAATGAAATAAAAATCGCGTTTTATAAATTATTTTCTTTTTTTTATTGTTGATTCTCATAGTTTTCGTACATTTAGTTTGCTCCAGGTTAGCAGATTGGCGGGCCAAAGTTTTCGTAAAACCATGCCCGCTCTAGTTACTCTTCTTACTTCATCTATCACAATACTTACTATAGGGGTAGTTAAAATATGGCTTACATTGTTTAATACAAAATATCTACACTTAAAGACTCTTGACTTCCTTCACTTGCTCGGTCCCTGTCATACTACTTGCGTGGCCCCGGTCAATAAACCCGGCCAACACAGTAGTTTGCCCTAATCTCTTCGTTTTGCTTAAATAATAGTGGTTGTCTTGGCTTTGTCATTTAATCAGTGCATGGTTTACATCTTCTCAATGCGACGCTTCAACTGCTCCAGTTCAGTGGCGATCTCTTCTGGTAGATCTCGAGGCAACTGGTTGTCGTAGTACTGCTTAACCTCTTCCACTTCCTGCAGCCAGAAGTCTTTCGGAATGGAAAACAGTTCCCGTTCGTTGATCGGACTGCTCAGCCCGTCTAGGTTGAGAGAGCCTTCTGTCGGTACACGACCGATCGGTGTGTCCCGATAGCAGTCGGCATCGTCAATACGGTGCAGGATCCATTCGAGCACACGGCTGTTCTCGCCG
>STHD01025989.1:0-14642 GCA_016170015.1 Anopheles longipalpis
ACCCTCCAGAGCATTGTGTACTCGAGTGCGGGAGGATAAATCGTCTATCCACCATCGACCACAAAGCGTTAGTGATGCCTCATTTTTCGGTGCTTCGTACACTTCTTGGTGGCATTCAATTTTTCAACCAAACCTCTCGTATCGCGAATCTTGCTGGTTGCATAAAATGACGACACCTTGGAAAGTCGGCACGTCGGGGAATTCAAGGACGAAATCAATGAATCGGATCGAGTTCGACAGTTGTGACGAGGAGGGTGGCGGTGTCGGGTCACAATGGGTGAAAATTGAATTTAAATTGACAGAGTTTCTTCTTACTTCCAACTTTTATGTTCACGTTCAGTTTCGTGGTTTCTGCAACAGATTAGCTATTTCATACTTCTGCTAATTCTTGCGCAAAAGTTACACGATGTTAGAAGAATTATTCTACCACAAGGTATATACATTTAAAGACCAGTTTTTGGCATGTTTTACACATCCACAATTCCTTCAAAAATTTTCTCTCTCGCGTGATTCTAGGCTAACTTTATTAAGGGAATGTTAAGCTCAGCTTTTATTTGACCTGCTGCGTAATTTCCTACAGCCCAAAAGCAGCATGATGCCGTGCACGGATTTGTGCACGGATACGCGATCCAATTTATTGGATGCTATTTAGTGATTGAAATTTATGTTGATGTTTATTAAATTCAAACCCATCTTTCCTACGTTAGTCGAGATGCAAGCCGATCGGTTCCGTAGTTCCACGGTGTGTGTGTATTTTCCCGGTTTTTGGTTGCTCGATTTCTTCACAACAAACAAACAATCTGAACTGTGGCGACTGTGAACCGAGCGACGGTGTGAAGAAATCGATTGGATTAGACCGTGCTGGTAATTGTGTTTGCAATGTGCGGCACGATAAACAAAAAAGGAAACAGTTATTACTCGCGACTAGATACACCGCTTAGTATCTGCTAGCGCTTTGTAAAAAAAAGGATGCCTAGTTAGAGCACAGAAACCCTCCACCACTCCACAGGCGAAGGCTCTTCTAACCTTCGGCGCAGGCACAAATCAGCATAAATCAAATATTAATTTTTATCGATAAATCGCAATCAAATAATAACAGTCGTTCAGTTGGTGTTTGCGGCACACATTGCGATTTGCGTTAAGTTTAGCGTAGGGTCCGAGTAGAAACGCACGCAAAGAGGGTTGTACCCGGAGAGGGCAGTTTTCGAATGTGTCCTCCTATTATGACACCCCTCGGTGCGATTGTACCGTGCGGAATGACGATCGCATTGATTGGCACTAATTATGTGTCCGCTGTTATGGGCCGGGATGGCCCATGCATCCAGGGAAAGTGCAGTCCAACCACGTGTGCAGTACTGGTAATGACAGTTGTTCAAACAAGAGCAATTGTCGGACGGGAGGTCGTGCCGATCCAGAAGAAGGGCGAAAGTGATTGAGAGCTTGTAAATTGTTTGTGCAACGGTGCACAAAAACTGTTCTAGCGTCAGTACCGAGCGGTCATTATGTGAGTGAAGGGAAATGAAAGAGGGAAAAACAGACGGAGAACTGCCCCGTACACTGTCGGTACTGGTGCTGTTCCATGAATGGAGTAGAATGTGTTTTTTTTTGTCCGTGTTCTGTTTCGAGTTTCATCTCGTTGTTGCTTGACTTGCGATTGAAAACTCATCACCGCGGCACCGGGAGTAATGTTTATGCATCATGCTGCTTGACAAAAGGGTGTGACATTATTCTGACCATCGTTAATCAATATGTTGACTGCACTTGTGCACGGTGCACGGTGGCGGTACATGAAATCATGGTTTTGGAAGCGATATTTAATGTAACTTTTTTTTATATAAATCACATTTAGGCCTAGCGCGAACCATTCGTGTGAAGATCGGCCAACTAATTAGTCATTTTACAGCATTGCGTGACCTTCCTTGTACACTGCGCTAATGAGAGTTTCGTTTACAAAAAAAGGCACAAATGAAAACGGCCACGTGGTGCCCCTCTTTGCCTTGTCGTTGTACTTTTGCCCGTGCCTCTTTTTTCTTGTGCCCTGATTTGCTGACCATCTGGTGCGTTGACCCTCTCGGTGCTATCTCGTTGCCATTATTTGCCGTCCGGCACAGACATACACACACACACGCCTTGGCCTGTCCCGTTCCCCGGTCGTCCTTTTTCGTATATATATTTATCCTGCCGATGACGCCGAAAAGAGCCGCAGTTGAGAGGAAATTTTTATCTCATACGGCAACTGGAGTGCCATTAAGTTGTCATCCCGCTGCAAAGCATAAATTCCGTAACCAGCACCAGTCAGTCGTCGGGGCCTGGTGGCGCGCACTGGACGCAGTTTTGCCAAGTACGCCAGTTGCAATAGTGGTCGGCATGGTCGACACACACACACCATCATAATGGTTGAAACCGGCGGGAAGGGAGAAACCCTAGCCGCTGGTGGAGGCAAAAATTTATCGCAAGTTTGGGAAATCCGAGAGTCATCCACAACCACCAGCACACCGCACCGTGCCCTGGGCCGATTGTTTCCACCACATTCCTGTCCGATAAGGATACCGATCAGTTTTGCTGGCTTGGAGAGCTCGGTGAAAGTTTTATCGCCACAATGAATTTTCATTTGGTTTGAATATTGATTTTGCCGTTGATATTTTGGGGCGGCACCGTCGGCCAGGAACGCACCATGGCGGAAGGATGAAAATAATGTCGAAGCAAGGAGTAGAGAGCAACTGACACAAAAAAAGAATGGAGCAAAAAAACTCGTAAGCTTCTTCTTAATTCGGTTGGAAAATTATCCTTCACATTTCCATGCTGCCGGTGACGCGCCAGGCGGTTGGTTGTAGCAAAAGTTCACAATTTTCTCACCAGGAGATGCTTGGCTGTGCTTTTTTTTGCTTCTTATTGCAGCGATTTTCCACAAGTTTTTTTTCTTATCGTTTTGCGCTTTGCGGTGAAGGAAAAAGTTTCGAATCGTATCATTTCAAGTTGAAAAGAGATGAAACAGTCTCATGATGACGATGATTTC
This sequence comes from Anopheles longipalpis, assembly GCA_016170015.1. Classification (NCBI taxonomy): domain Eukaryota; kingdom Metazoa; phylum Arthropoda; class Insecta; order Diptera; family Culicidae; genus Anopheles; species Anopheles longipalpis. The sequence goes on from STHD01025989.1 coordinate 3,017, forward strand.
GCCGGGAAGTGGGTCTAGATCGTCCTGATCGTTTCGGTATCGCGCTCAAAAAACCGGAGCAAATGATACAAATAAGGATGACTTCAATAAAGAGCCCATGATAATAATAATAACAATAATAATTTTTGGCATCTTTATAATTTTATCAAACTTTTGCCCGATGCTGGTTGACTTGCTGGCTGGCTGCTGCTGCTGCTGCTGCTGTCTACACCGGTAAAGGTAAAGTTTTGGCCTTCCACCGTCCACCCGTCTTGGTATAGTACATCTTCCTTTGCCTAGTGCGACAATTCAGCACACATACGCGCAAAAGGCGTAATGTGCAAAAGTGCAAAGAAGGAACTTTTTGCAGTCAAAATGGGGGAAGAAACTGTTGCAAAATGGCAAAGGAAGACTTTTGACTTTTTGACGGCATTGAGTCGTAGCCAGCGACAGGCTACCTAAAACCATCAAATGGTGGTGGGTGGGTGGCAATATATAGAAAGCGACGGTACAAGAGGATCCAACAAAATGGGGAGGGCAGAAAGGATTCTTATCAGCGGCACGTTGTCAAAGATACGAATTTTCCAGACATTGCCAACGGGTAGCCTCGTGTAGGATATCTAAAACGTTCCTCTGTTTGATAGTGTGTAAGAGAGAGAGAGAGAGAGAGAAGGAGAGAGAAAGTTGGAAAAATGGGGGGACATTCGTTGGGAGGGAAAAGTGAGATAACTTTTCCAGGCATCAGCGTCCATATGCAGCGGGAGCAGTTGTAGGCGGTGTGTACTGGTACACCGAGAGTGTGTGTGGCGTCGCCACTGGTCGTTGTTAGAAAACATGCTGACTAACAATAATAACACTCGAGATGAGATGAAATGTTTGGCCTTCTCCCTAGTATTTTGCCAACCGCTGGCACATACCTTCAAACACAGGCGCACAAAGTACAAACACGCCAAAATGGTTCGTTTCATGTGACATCGCATACCGGAGGGTGTGGGTGAGTTTTTGGAGTGAACGAAAAAAAAAACACCAGCGCGCATAAAGAGGCATAAGCAGCGTAAGGGGCACTGCCGGTGCAAGATCGTACACGAAACTCTGGCAATTTGTTCGGAAGTTTACTAACAAACTGCCAGTACACATATTTTCGGTAAAACAAACCGTCCGCTTGGTCAGGACTTGATGTTTGTTTGGTGAAGGTGGTCGAACAAGAAAGAAATGAACATTCCTCGGGAGTTCATTTCCGTTGGCCTGGGAGTGCGAGTGTGTGGCACGGAGTTGAAATAATGCCTAACTGTTCGCTGCGGAGTAGTTTGTGCATAGGATATTTTAAAGCAAACGTTTGTCACGACGATTGTTTGAACTTTTGAAAAAGAACGAGAGTTCATACATTGTCAGGAGGAATGTTGTAGAACATTAATAAAAAGTACTTCAAAATCCGATTCGCCACGCGTAACAAAAACACCACGCGAAGAAAGCACAATTTGTAAGCGACACAATTTACACTTATGAATATAACGCGCACAAAGTTGTGCAATAATTTCTAAGCATATTAGATCGTTCTGCTAATTGTTCGACGGTGCTTGTCAGTTTGCCCGCAAAAACTTTCCTTTCGAAAACACACATTTCTTCGCATGTCGTGGTTTTGCATAACATGCTGCATGTTTGGAAGCGCAATGCCACTGTCTAGGTGAAATTCTTTCGCCACTTCGCTTCCTTGCCTCAAGTTCTCATGGTTCCCGCGTGGATCTTCCGGGGTTTGTTTGTTGTGCCGGGTGGAGCAAATTTTATGACATCCTAAGGTGTCGTTGAGTGTACGAAGTTTGTTGGTGTTAGATACCCACCGCCCTCCAGGGAGACACTGCTCGGAAGAACTCCCGAACGTTGGCTCTAATTCGGTTAGGCTATTAGTCCACGCTCGTCGGTGTGTGCCGGCTGTGCAGGCACACATCACCAAGGCAGGAAGCACCAGAGTTGCTGCTGCACTTCGGCGTACCAGAGCGTACCAGGGCACCAGGGTGTGGTGGATGTGGGTGTGCCTCTTAATTGGAACACTTTTGACTCAACATCAATGACGTGTCTGAAATTCTAATATCTGCACGGGAGACGGAAAACTTTCGACATTAAATTATTCACCCACTGCCTAGCGAGCCCTTGAGAAATGCCAGGGACGCCTGAAAAGCGTGTATGTGTGTGCGTCCCGCGTGGCCCGCAAAAAAAGAAAGGACGCGCCTTCGGTTTGACGAAGGTTTTCTCCACGCTTGGTATGTTGGTATGGAGAGTCAGTATATTTGCGAAGAATTTCCCTATATAGTCTCCGTTCGGGTTTTGCTTGTCAGGCTTATGCTTTCGCATGTCTTTTCTGTGTTTGTATGCGTGTGTGTGTGCCTATTTCTCTGTTGATTCTGCGGTAAGGAAGTCGAGCATGACACAATTTCTGACGCGCGCCATACCATGCCCGGAAAATGCTGGAAGCGCATCAATGCCAGCATTATGCTAAACAACGCTAAGCTGGTTATGCAATAGCTCTGGTAACACCGACCGGCAAAACCGGGCGTTCGTTCGTGAAGATGTTGCGAACGGGACAATACGTAAACAACAGGGCCCAGCATAAGGGCAGACCCATTTATGCTACACCGCACTGTTGCTGGGTGTGTGTGCGTGTGCTAGCGGGCGGGATCAGCAATCAAATGTCATGTTTTCACCACCACACAGACACGTTGTGGTGAGCATGTGAGTTGTGAGCGGTGAGCATAAAATTCACCACGGGTGAGATGAGAGGGTTGCAACATTTTCACCCCATGCAGGGATCGTCAAATCCATAGCTGGGTGTAATGTATGAGCATTGAAACACGATAGCTTTTTAAATTTGAAGGATAATAAGTTGTGTTTACTATAAAATTATTAATCATTATTTAATAATCATAGGGGGATAGGCGAATATCGTCTTAGAGACTCAAAGCTTGGAACTATTTGTTTTATGCAATAATTTGGAAATCTATGTAACGCACCAATAACTCACGGGTCTCCTCAACCAGAATTTCAAATTGCACAAAAAAAAAGGAACCCTATCAAATACTAATTTAAAATTGTATACACTAAGCTGAAGCTCCCTGTAAGAATGACAAGGCCAAACCAAGAAGTAAGCCAAAAAGTCGGGTCGGTATTCGCTTGCTTTTTTTTCTGTGTGTGTTGTGCTTCTCCGTTGTTGTTTGCTCGTTCGTACGTTCGGCCGTTTGGTCGTTCGTTTTATGAGCACTCAGTGAAGAGGGTTCGGTTAGACTAAATGTAGGACAAACAAGTACACCATCCTCGGCTGCCTCGGAATTGGTTTTCCGTGCCATCAGACGTTGCCACACGGTACCGGTTGCTGTTGCTTCCAGTGTTGTCTTCCTTTCGGTATCCGCCCCAGCTTCGACCCCCGGCGTGGGCTCCACCAAACGTGTGGAAAGCGTGCTAGCACCGACGCCTGCGTGACTTCTCGGGCAAATGCTTACCGTTTTTTGGTTCTTCCACCTCCTCATCTCGCTCTCCTTCGACCTCTTCCTTCTCCCTTTTGTGATTACTCGTTTTCGTTGTCTTCTCTACCCCACCCCGCTAACACCCATAGGACGCCGAGAAATCTCCTTCAGGACAGGGAGCTGTGTATCCTGAACGGCCTTCAGAATACCCATATAAGCCCATAAGCGAGCGGGAAAGGCAAAGGAATAGGTCGGTTGGAAAACAATAAACATAATGAAATATTCGGTCAACTTTCCTTTTTCCAGTAGCAAGGCCTTGGTCAGTACCTTGGGGGAAAAGGGGGGCGAATGAAGCATCGGGAGGAAGAGCACATTTTGTAGGGAGAAATCGTTTTTCCGTTCACCATCAAGGACCACCGACCAAGGACAGTAAGGGCACGCAATGCGAGATCGCTGGCACTAGTATAGGGATGTCACCCACAACCCCAAAAACAAAACCAAAAAAAAAAACGGTCGGTACTGGATGGAGTTCAAGCGCATAACTCGCTTGGTGGCGTATTTCGGAGAAATTATTTTTCACTGGCCATAAATTCCTACACTTCCGGTACAGAAGCACGCACGCTTGGCGAGCGTTGTATCTAGAACTGGGTGAATCTGAGCGGTTTGTTTCACTTTTTCACCGTCGAAATCCGAGAGATGGTAGACTTCGATGTGAATTCGCCAAGTTTTTAGAGTGGTTAGTAGTAAATCATGCCACATTGCAACTTTTGGCAGCGTTGGCGGAGAAGTGCATAAGCGCCGTGCAGAGTGAATGGATAAACTTTTATACCCCACAAAGAGCTCCAGCTACGGCTGTGTGGCTACAAATTCCATTCCATCGATTCTTCCCATTGCAAGCCCGGTCCTTTGCTCCGTACTATTTCGGGTCTGGTTGTGTAGCTGGCAACACTGGCTGCTAACTATGGTAGATCCGGTAAAGTGGTTCACAAATAAGCATATGCAATTTAGGTGCATTACGGGTGCAGCTGCTTACACCGAAACGAACGTACGGCGACGTACGGGAACCGGATGAAAGCGGCTTACGAAATTCTACAGCATACCCGGCAGGCACTCCGGTTGCGGTTTGTCTTTTGGGGGCTGGCTGGAGTCTTTGGTTGTGCATCATGAACATTGGGCAAATTTGTAAGTTAAATTTACTGAAGCACAAGCCCGGCGAATGTTGAAACGGGCGCTACTTTTAGGGCATTGCCATGCCATGTGCTGCAAGGGGAATACTTGTGCGCGGTGCTCAACTAAAGCGCTATCATATTTCGGAGATGGTGTCATGATAATGCATTTGGGAAATCTTTAACAAAGTCTCGAATTATTTTGCCCCTTTCCTTTCCCTGGTTGTTACTTTTCCTTAGAACTTTAATTAAAGACCCAATTAACACACATCGTAGGTTGTGTAATCGGCAGTAGTTTTTAACCGTATGTCCTTTGTCCCGACTTCCCACACCGTTACTGCAAATAGCATGCGTTTGCAATGCGCGTTACCGGTGCCCTTACTTAATTATAGCCCCGGTATTAATATTTTAAAGTGTCTATGATTGCTTTAACACCTGTACGGGCGTGATTCGCACTACTTGCACTATAAAACCGGCTATTAAAGGTTGATTTCATCCCCGAATCCTCGAGGGCGTCGTCCTTGTACCTCCGGTTTGTTTGACAAGCCCTACCGAGACCTTGTCGGTTGTGGTCGGCATAGTATCGCAATTCTTAACCGTTCCGCACAAGCGATTACCAACCCCCGATGTTTTCCAATGCCTTACGGGACATTCAGCGGGCAAATGACAACCGCACCGAACGATGGCGCACTGTTGATGAGCATTCCATGAAGCCTCCATTCCGCAAAATACTACCGATGTCAACAATCGAGAAACTTTAATCGATGTCGGTCGCACTCTTGGCACTCTTGGCACTCCCTATCAAGTTTCCATCCGGTGTGGGGGGGGGGGGGTGCCGTCGGAAAATGGGAACTTTTCCGCCGCGTGGAATCTGTTTATCGAAAGGGTTTTCGCGAGGAAAAGGGCACGATGGCAGGTTTACTCGCACTAGCAAAACCACAGAAACATTGGAATCGATTGTACGCTGTGGAGGTTTCGTTCGTTCGCTTAGCTTCGGTTACGTGTCATTTTGCGTTCGCATTCGTCTTGGATAATTAACGCAATTACAGGTAGGAAAATTAATTAAAAGGAAACTGTAGTTTTCACATCAATGCTAAAGAGCTAACGATATAAAGACTTTCTCGCTAACCGGTAAGAGACAGAGATGACAAGATATGATGATGGTACAATTTCTCAAGGATATTTGTTGGTGAATTTTGCAGAAATGGTTTAAGTGTGCCTTTCAAAGATATTAACTATAATGTGAATTACGGAAGAGTATTTAAAATTACATTCGTTAATGTGTGCCATGCTTATATAATTTTCCAAGATAATCAAATTAGGTTAGATATAAACAATATTTATTGTATAGTTATATTGTCAGGACATCGCCAGGTAACACATGTCGGTAGTGACACACCAGACCTGGACCTAGGACCTTGGACCTAGACTCGGGGGGAAAATAATGGATTCGCTTTTCCACAATCTTATATATCATAGCATATTTCTTACCGTACAAAAAGTTTTGGGCAAAAGAAAAAGCTGACTTATCTTTCCAGATAACGTAATTTTTCATCTTGAACGAGAGGGACTCACTTTAGAATCCTCGTGAATATTGCATACCTCACAAAACTTGCTTCCAAAATGACCGAAAAGCGCCACGGCGCATGTAACAAGAGACAAATAAATTTGACTTATCGTACTTTGATGATGAGTTATTGTCATTACCATAGAAAGGAAGTGGCAAGGAAGTGTAAAGTGTTTTGCAAAAATATGACCAAAATGCCTGTTCTTAGATTTCTTCCCAAGCCGGTTGGAAGAAGCTTTATTTTCGTCAAGCGTTGATGGAACGGTTTCGGATTTCAGTTCCATTTCGCAACCGTGTTCGTTGCTGGAGTCGAAACCTCCCTGGGTGGGAAAGCTCCGAAGCAGAATCTCCGGAGCAGGTTTTTTTTTTTGGTAGTTGCTGCAAGGTTTCAACGTAACAGTGAGAAGTTTTTCGTGTGCACACCACTCGGCTCATCGCGCTGAATTGTCGTGTTGTTGTCGTTTGGGAATCAAAAATTTATCGTTTAATTGCTTTAACATTGATTGAATGTACGGAAGCTGGATGTCGGGCAGAATCGGGCAACCGTTGGGAGAAGGGAAAATAAATTGATTTTCCCACCACCACCATCGCCCTCCCGACCGGCGGAATGTTTTATTGCCGCTTTCCGGACGACAAACGAGGTTGTGATCATTAATTTTTAAAACGAAACATTTTCCAACAGCAAAACCCCCAAAAACCCGATCCCTAGCACGACGCGCGTAATTGCAACGGCCATTCATGGCAAGGAGATATAAACGGTACATGACAGTGTGATTTCGGGAAATTTTACAAAATATTTTACATGCAAAATTAATACGAACCATTTTGACAGTTGAATACGTGGGACGGTAGAATGGGGGTTTTGGGGGGAGTTAGGGGCAATGGTGAACGATTTTGCGACACAGTTGCAACATGCTGCGCGCCACAAAAAGCACACAAAAGATAGAAGATACAACAGCACTTCGTGGGGGCACGGATCTATGGCAACGGAGGTGGAGTGCCCGGGAGATCACGCTAGGTTCGTGATTGTTACCGCGCTTTGTGTTTGGTCAGCCCAGAAGTGCATTTAAGCTTCTATATGTATTGTTTTTGCAAGCGTCCAGCTCCATTTTGTGGAGCTTCACTATCTGGAACCAGTACGGCGAAAAAAAGGGCGTCATGTAGATTGGCCCAAAGGTCCAGGGCCTCCGTTTTTGCTTTTATTTCTTTGGCACCGAGGGTTTCGTTTGCACTGTTTTATCAGCGAATTTTTATTTCATTTTCCACGGTCATTATCCAATACACTGGACAAAACGGGGTGGGGGAAGGGTGTATGTTCCCATACACGAAAAGGAAAAGATGAACATTGGCCAGCATGGGCCAGTTTGTTGCGTTCGGTGTTTTCGATGGTGTTTGCAGCGTTTCATTTAACACACGGGTTTCAATTTTATTCACATTCTATACAGCTTTCCCGATTGCAGCACAGGACATGGGAGGGAAAACCTCCCCCGCACCCCACGGATTCCCCTTGCGGACTCTTCTTTGCACATTTAAAATTGAACGTAATGCAAATGAATTTGGCGTTTGGCGGTGGCCGGCGTTATGGAGGTAACAACAAAATGAAAAAAAAATGGCGCTTCGTGTAGCATGGAACACAATGGAGTTAAACATAAATTAAATAAAATGCCCGAACAGGCACTAGCAAGATAGTGGTGAATAATGGAATATGATGCATAGAGAGAGAGGGAGATGGAGGCGCAAGTACAGCCCACAGCACTACAACCCACAGCTGGATGCGTTAGTGCAACGGGAGGGCAAAAATTGCTGAAACATTGCTGATGTGAAAGTAAACACAGCCCGGCCAAAGCAATCTCATAAGTAACCTTATCGTTCCGCATTCATTGTGCGTTATGGTCCAAAAATGTGCAGTCCACCGATAAATGCATGTGAACATTGTGTCCCTTAAAGACCAACACAATCGTACAAACAATGTTCGGCATCAATCAGATGCCGGCACAGTCTATTACTACCGCCGGGCCACCCCGGCCCGAGGGCCGACGACGGTTCGACGTTTATAGAGTGAGAATAAGGTACGGAATTAATTGAACGATAGAGCATGCCCATTTGCGCCGTACTGTATCACCATCAAAGAAATTCCAACGTACCGTTCTCGTCTCCGGTTCTCGTCGGTGGATCTTCCATCGTTCTAGCCCTACCGGGAATGGAGTGTTCTCGATTATGATTCCACTCGTGGGCGCGTAGAGAAAATGTGAAGAGAAAAGCTACGATTTCCATCAAGCAATAAGCGATTGATAGTAATGTCTTCATTAAATCACCTACTCATCGGTTATGGGTTTCGGTTATCTGGCAAAGGGCATTAGCGATACACTCGAGAGCGCTATTCATTCGTAGAAGGGAGAAACATACCTAGCAGTACCTTTCGCGTGAATGTTGATGAAAATGTGTTTCCCGAAAAGAAATAAGTTCAACACATGAAGGCACAACTTCGCCGTAGGTAAGCATTTGCCACGAGTTAATATATGCAAATTGCAGATAAATATGATATTTTCGAACACATTCGAGCAAATGTACAATTTTGAGGCACGCGAGATGTTCCCAAGCGGTCTAACGATTCGTACGCACGCGTTTGAATGGTTCGACGAGAAGAAAAAACGCTGTAAAAATGGTCCGAATTATGATTATGGAAGAAATCTCAGTGTCACCAGGGTAACACACACGCTCACGGCCAGTGACACGATTTCATCATCTACAAATGATGCATGAGCTGTAGGAGGAGTTCGCCCGGGTACCCAACTAATGGCACTCCCAACCCGCCCTTAACGTGGGTCGGTGAAATGGTAAAACATTTCGGAGGTTTTAGGGGAAGGGGTGGTGATAAATGGTAGCAAATAACGATAAAACACCAAACAAGCGCCCGTTACGTATTAGCGTTCGAGCCCGGGAAAGGAAACAAAAAAAAAAAGAAGCCAAAATGTGTCTCACACTCACACGACGAGAAATCATGCGTGCTCATTACGGGTTAATGGCAACCGACAAACGTCCGTGATGTCCATGTGCACACATCTTCGGTACGATGTTTCAGCCCGTTTTTAATGATCGGCACACTGCCAATGAACTGGAAAAATACAACTGTACCCTGAGGTTTTTTTTTATGACGCAATCTTCACCGATTGCTTCGGTCGCTTCATTTCCGGTTTTCCGATAAAGTGATAATCCGACATTGCACTGATTAATTACCATAACCTTTCCACACCATATCAAACGGGCAATGTTTGCCCGGGCAACCAAAGAGGGGGGAAAAGGAGGAAATTTACATTCCCATTTCTCAGTTGCGGGTCAGTTACGATAATGGTTTTGTTGGTCCTTCCGCCGAGTTCCCCGCTTACGGGGCTTACAGTTGATTGAGCTTAACAAGGTTAGAATGAAGCAATGCGGGTTAGCTGTCGGGTTATTAAATTAGTTTACAGGCATGGTGATCTTCAGTACCACCGAATGTCCGCAGCAAGTATCCGTTGCGTTGGGTTTTGCTGAGGGGTGTCAAAATCTCATATTCAAGAGTGCAAATTTCCTCCCAATCATGGTCATATGGTGGCGACCGTAGGTGATGCGGTTTGAAAAATCTCCCTCCCCATTCCACCCATCCCAATGATGTATGATTGCTGCGGGAAAAGGGAAAAAGGTTCAAAACCGTCCTCGGCGAAGTTCCTGGAGCTGGAACGAAAACAAAACTAAATCCCAAGTGATTGACACTTTACGTGATCGCTCTGGGTCGGAGAGCTTGGTTCGTAGCACTTTTGCTCGGGTTTGCTTCCCTTATTTCGCCTGCTGCTCTCATAAATGGATGATTTAATGTCCACAAAGCGATACACACGACAAACCAAAATAAAAAAAAAAACCTTTGCTGAGCATTACGTTCTGGACTGACGCAAAAACAAAACTCCAAAAAAAAAAGCTGTTCTATTAAGCTTTTCAATCTGTTAGAGATGAAGTTTTTTCTTCTTTCTCTCTTCTCTCCCCTTAATGCGGTCGGAGTGTCTTGCAAGGTGGCTGTGGCGAAGGGTATCACACAGAATGGCTGATTGATTTGGGGTATTTGTGTGTCAATCACTGGACAGAGGACCCTTTTTCCAGAAGAGAATCTGTTCCGACCAGACACAAGACAAGCAGGGAAAGTTTTCACAATTCAGCTTAATGTTGCGTACCTTGGCCAGTTCCAGTGCTCTTTATCCAGTGCTTGCTGTTGCTTGAACGTTACATGTGTTTTTTGCTGGTGGTACAAATTAAATGGGGGTTTTGGGCAAGTTTTTGGGTGGAATAAAACTTTGCGAACCACTCGGAACTTTGATATGCGTATATCGTTCGTTAGAAGCTAATTTTTAAGGCAAAAATTGTCATTTTAAAATATTCATCGCGAAACGAAACAAGCTTTTAAATCGACACAAAAAATTACTGATGCAAAAAGTGATTGATTTTCACTTCGGTTTCGCTAGTGATGTATAATAGATCGATCAAATTCAAAAGCCTCTTCAATAATTCTACACAAAAAGCAGCTCCCCGTTCGACAGTGCGATAGATTGGCTCGTTTGGACTGGCCGTATCCAACAAAAACAACAACGAAAAAAAAAGACATTCAAGCAATGTCTCACACAGCAGCACTTGCAGGGGAATATGATTCTATTTGAATCGTTTTCGGTACCCAATTGAATTTGGGGCCGGGGCGCACCAAGGGCTCGTTTGGGAGCCGGTATCGGTGTTTTCTAACAATCGTGTCACGCAACATACACCGAATGACACGGACTCGGACGGAGAGTCCCGAGGACGAGCCTCCCTTTATGATTATGATGATGTTTATTATGACCGGGGGGCAAATTGTTTGTGATGCGTAAAATTTGAGCGTCACCGGTAAACCCGTGGGTCAACGCGTTTCCGGACACGTTTTTGTTTCGCTGCCCGATCGCATCCTAGTCTCGGCTCGGAGGCTTAGCTTTCGCCTGCTGGTACGGTCGCATTTGGCGTATTTATTTTACTCATCAAACATTACGACCACCAGCAACGCTGGATGAGGAGGACAATCATTTCCAATGTCAAAGTTGCCGAATGAAAATCAATTGATTGCGATGTTCCACGCATTTGTTGCTCTTTGGGGAGGCAGGGGCGGTGGGGTGAGTTATCCCCGAACAAACATCGACGAAACACGGACGGAGGTTCCGTCATTTCGTTCGCCTGTGAATTACATCGATTTGAGGTTATGTTTTTTTTTCCTCGCATGCGGATGATACCAGTGGGGAGATAGGGTTCTGTTCGCGGAAAGGATATTTTGCACGCTGTGCATCTGGTCAGTTTGCGAATGCGATTGGACAATTAATGTAATTTTAATGAGATTTTGATTTAAGTGCACTTTATCGGTGGAAAATGGGCACACCAGCCGCTTATTTCGCTGCGATCGCTGATCCGGATTC
>STHD01025990.1:0-14642 GCA_016170015.1 Anopheles longipalpis
TTTTTTGCTGTTGGAAGTACTAAAGAGGCACGGTAACAACAAGCAGTATGATGTGTGGTTGGGTTAAATGAGAGAATAACAGAATCGTTGTACATTCAAAATAGACAGCTCAAATCATACGTTCTAACGTTTAACTCTATGGCCAACAGGAAATAGATAGACTTGGCTGTCTAGCTGTAAATAAAAATATGAGAGGACATTCTGAAACAACACTGGAAAACATAAGTTTTTAGAGTAGAAATTGAATATGATATTTTAGATCGCATTATCCACTTTTTTGCTCTACTTTTAAATAGAACCCGTAATGTATTTAAGCCACTTTCGAGGAGATTGAATATCAAAAGCAATATTCCAATTTTGAAACTCAAGAAGTACAGCAGTTACTGTGTTACAATCCATCGCTAATTATCCTCTAAGTACATGACCGTTAGTAACGTTACTGTTTCCGATATTTTTCCCGAATGAATTAGTGTTACGTAGTGTTAGGCGTGACACACCGACAAGCAAAAGATGGCGTTAGCACTGTAATTAAACAAGCCTCACATCTCACTGCACACATGGTGTGATATAGCAAAACCGATTTGAAGACTCTTTGGGGAATTCTCTTGTTTTGGTTAACAACTTGGAGATGCGTTACAATTTTTCTGCCTGAAACATAACCTGCCCATTAGCGTCGACTGACCTTGAGATAGCCTTAACCCAAAAATAACACTTACTCGTTTCCGAGTAGACAGAACCGGATGATGCCGGGAGGTGAGGAGTCTCTAGTCCTGGTAGCACCCACACGTGCAATCGAACCTGTCGACCAAATGGATTCACACCAGCCATAGTTTGAAGCATCTTCTTTCGTCGAAAAATTCGGTGACTTCATCGCAATACTAGCGTGCACGGTCTATTGCGTGGGTTTAACCCAAAAAGGAAAATATGTGCAATATAAGTAGTGACGGTGACGGGTTACATGGTAGCAAGAATGGTAGAGGCATGGCTTAGACGAGCTCCAGAAAAGCTCTTGATTCTCGAATGAATAAAAGGGGAAATAAAGAAGTATTTTTATCACTTTCAATAAAAGGTGATTAACAAGTATTTCATCTAATAATCATTGCCTGAAGATCGTGTACGATCCATCATGAATGTACTCTTACACATTGCTTATTTCCTCAATCCACGTGCGAACTGAGGTGACACGTCCGTATACACCTGGAAGCTGTGCCTCGGTAGTGCAGCTTTTGCTTCTCCAAGAAACAACACCAATCAATGTGTTTTCGTACACTAGCGGACCACCGGTATCACCTTGACAAGCATCACGCCCTCCTGTGTGATAGGCAGCACACACCATACGCTCGGTAATTGTGCCAAACGATACGTAAGCTGTCTGGCAAACAGCATCATTAACTAACGCTACATCCGTTGCACGCAGTCGGTCTTTTAATTCCGCCGGGTTTAGTGTGTCACCCCATCCACTAACTACGCACACCGTTCCGTCCTGGTAAAAAGCATCCTCCCTAGGTAGTTGGACAGGTCTTACGTTGTCCGGGTATTTCCAACTCTGCTCCAACTTTAGCAGTGAAAAGTCATAATCGAATGTGGACTCATTGTAGAGTGGATGCCTGATGGATGCTGCAATGTCGATGACATGTCCACCACGGTCGTGATAAGTACTGCCAATTCTTACACTCAATTTGGGTTCTTTTGAGGTAGCGGCACAGTGTCCTGCCGTTATCACCCACTGCTGGCTGATGAGTGACCCGCCGCAAACGTGAACACTGAGCAACTGAACCGACACTTGGTACGGTATGTCACCTATCTCGACCTCATGTCCTCCCAAAATGCGTTCATTTTCGGGCACCTTGCTGCATGATGAGTAGTTGGGAAAACCTTGGAAATAAAATCTTGAAAATTGAAACTTGAAAACATTCACCATTAAAATATTCAACTCACCAAGAATTGTGCCGTACAGTATCGTTGAAATTATTGCAAACACATGCATATTTAATGTAAAATGTGTTTGTGGTTGCAGGATTTCGTTGATAAACTAGCTAAAGTGGTAGAGGCCCCCGCGTTATTTATAGTACAGGCAGCTGTGAGAAGGGAGAGGGACGCTGATAACGATAAAGTGCATCCGCACCATCATCGCCACTAATAGTGCACATTTCTAACTAATTCGTGATAAAGTATGTGAACAAGCGCTGCAGTATAAATCATCCATTTCCCAGTGATTGTACTAAACTTCTTTTTCACACAAAAAGGGATTTCAAGCCTTCACTCACATCATGGATGTGGTAGTTGAAGTAGTTCCAATTAGTTGTTCAGAATTGCATTCCACGATAAGTTTTTCCCTATATTTTTTTCAGGCAATCAATGTTTCAAGTGTTTCTTTTTTTGTATTTTTGTTTACTAAAGTATTATTAAACACTCGAATGGAGCTGTTGACGGCAGAGTATTTTTATATTACCCGAGCAAATTGTAGATTAAATATTTTCGTTCAAATTCCAACTTGAAAGCTTACCATACCTTTCCATTTTTTTGCTCAAATGAAACTACACACCAAAAACAGGGTGGTGGTGAAATTGTTTACGAGAATTACACCAGGCAAAAGCTCCCGGGGTAAAGAACATTTATTGCTCCACCGGCACTTGCTTGTTGCTACATCGCACTTGCAAGAACCCTAACTAGTCCCGTGAAATATCACAAAATGGTTCAGCAGGGTCATGCATTTTGCAGGAGGGAATGGAAATAAAATGCAAAATTGAACTTTATCACGTTTTTGCCCTGTTTCTCATGTGCTTGCTGAAATGAGCTTTGTTTCATACGATCGTTCGCGGTGAAATATTAAAGCGACTTTCTGATTTTTATACCTTTTATGATGTGTGCTGTGATATAAACCTGATGTTTGAAGAATTCTAAGCAAATAATTTACACGTTCGTAGGCAAGATGGTATTTAACACTTGTTTTACCTTTAGCAAAACCATTACTAAAATCTTTTATAGTCAGGAAACAAATAATTTATACGTTTTTCGGTTTCGTAGTTTTTAATAGCTTAATTTGTTCAAATTTAGCAAATTTTGATTTTTTTTTTAAATTAATCATATATTACCCTGTCACTACATGCTTTGAAAGTAGCTTGCAAAGATGCTTTGCTTTGCAAGTAGCTCAATTTATTTATTTTATTTTATTTTATTGTTTTATTTTTTTATTCTTTTTTTATTTAAAGCATTATTTGAGTGAAAAGAAACTTATATCAACAAATTTGGATTCAAATACAACAATTTATAAATTTTGCTAAATTTCCCAACAGAAAGCCTTAGGAAATTTTCAATTTTTTTTAATTCTTTATTTTTTTTATTATTTTTTGTTTTTTTTTATGTAAAGCATTATTTGAGTGAAAAGAAACATATTTCAACCAATTTGCATTAAAATAAATCGATTTTTAAAATTTTGCTAAATTTCCCAAAAAAAAAGCTAAGGCTATAGCCTTAGGAAATTATCAAATTTAATTTTTGAATTTTTTTTATTCTGTTTTTTATTTAAAGCATTATTTGAATGAAAAGAAACACATTTCAATGGATTCGCATTAAAATTCATTTATATATAAATTTTGCTAAATTTCCCAAAAAAAGCTAAGGCATAGCCTTAAGAGATCGGCAAATTTATAGAATTTTTTTTGGGAAATATCCACGAGATGAGATTTTTTTCGAATTAACAGCCATTCTTCTGTTTAAAAAATACTATTTACATTCACAATACAGGCGTCCCCCGAGTTACGACTGTATTTGGGACCGAAAAAAGAGCCCGAAGCAAGGCGTAAGTCGAAATCGTCGTAAGTCGAAATCGTCGTAAGTCGAAAATACATCGTTTATAACCATACGTAGAGAGTCGAAAGCTTTATTTACATTTTTTAGAGGAAAAAATAATAGAGAAATCGTTTTGAATAGTATATTAATTGATCTTTTCAGTATTTCCTTAAAATATTATTGAAAATGTATAAGTTTATTCCAACAATTTAATTTTTATATTCAGTGAAGACCATTAAATTTTAACGGTTGCCGGTGAAAATTAAAAAAACTGACAAATTGAGCAAAATAACAACTGTCAACTGCCAAGATCAAAATCGTCGTATCTATACGAATCGTCGTATGTCGAGTGGGTCGTAACTCGGGGGAAGCCTGTAATGATATACAACGGGATTAGGGGAATTCTCTATATAAATCTTTCATGAAATGTTTGAAGGACGAACGGAAACGGAATTACACTACAAGAAGTTGGTTGGACACGTTATTTAGAGCAGTTAATAAACTCGTACTATTAGAAAAATGAACGGAACAGCGTAAAGGGATCACGACATACTTGTCTCGGTGGAAAACTCCAAAAGTTCACAATTGATTTTGTTCTAAACATCTTCTTTACTTCAAATAAAACTATATTTTAAACTATTTAAAGTCATTCAAATTGGATCTTGTTTTCTTTAGTACGTATTAACTATCGGAAACCCTTCATGATCCTTTTTATAGTTATTTCATCATAGCGAATGGAAAATGAAGGGCGTTTTACATCGGATAAAGAATACGCTAATGCTTCGCGTTGCTTGAGTTTTCACGTCCCGAGCAAAAGAATGTTTACATTACATTTCTTTCACTACAAACTGCTTCACATGGGGTGGGCTTAGAAATACGATACGAAGGAAAGCATTACGCCTTTATTTGCTGTCAATTTCTTTTGAACTTTTGCATGCGCTCTTGAACCATTACTATGTTGGGGTTGTGTCGGGAAATCAGTCGCCACGGTTTGACTGCATATTGAATGGCTTGACGCTACTTACGGTTGGTGGTATATTATGGGTCAATTGTACCATGGATGTGTGTGTTTGTGAGCAAAAATCGATTTAACCATGTTTGTAATAATTGTGCTTTTCATTTTTTTCTCTCTCCTTGCAGGTGGACAATTCTCCTTGCGTGCTGGAAATTCTGGACACGGCAGGCACCGAACAGTTTGCCTCGATGCGAGACTTGTACATCAAAAATGGTCATGGCTTTATCGTTATGTATTCCCTAACAAACCACCAGACATTTCAGGTAGGTGACACTTTTCTCTTTTTTTTTTGCTGCAGAAGTCTTACAAATCGTGCCACAATATATACTTACCGTGCCGGTAAGGTATAGGGAATAACGCCACATACACTACTACGGCATATAGATGTAAAGGCATTATAAATCATGCTCCCTTAAGCATTAAGCGTTTTCCTTCAGTAACGAGACACGAACCTAGGAATTGTAAAGCAACAACAACAAAAAACTCTTTAAAACATATTTTACCGTAGATGTGGTTTTGCGGAGTATACTTTTTCCCTACCGCGCACCAATCCATTGCCACCTTTCGATGCGACAGACGTTTTGATCTTCGATGTTGATGGTGAAGCACTTTCCAAAGTACTGCTTGAGAACCGTTCGTCCACTTGTAGGAAATTGTAGCTACACTTAAACATTATGCATAAACATTACCATTTTCCTTTCTTTCTTTTTTTCTCTTCATTGTGTCCGTTCGCCACTCTTTGCATTTTTCTCGTATTTGCTCTTACTGTCGCCGCATTTCTTTTTTTTCTTTGATTTGTATAAATATCACTCACATTTACACCCCACACGAGATCACTAAGAACAACGCAACGAAAAGCAGATATTATATTCATAAATGAAAAGAACTTTCCTTTGATGCGCCGTTTATAATGAGATTGTCTGCATTGTGGCTTTCTTTAAGCATATAAATAATGTGCAATAATTGTGTATTACATTAAACATGTTTCTTTCGTTACAGGATATCGCAAGTATGAGAAATGTGATCAGTCGTGTGAAAGGTAGTCAGCCAGCACCAATCCTCCTAGTCGCCAATAAGCTAGATTTAGATTGCCAAAGAGAAGTGTCCACGGCCGAAGGTAAGTCCGCCACACATTCGTTCGCCAAATGTTCTAAACCACACAGTGACACGGGCACGAATCTTCTCATTCGCGCATGGGGACAACTTTTGTAATCAAAAGAAACCTTAAAATCCTCTTACAGTACACGGCGTGTGGGTGTGAGCACAAATGGCTAAAGTGAAGCCTAGCCTTCAGAAATTTAAAATCCAACCGGTTTCGGGTTTTTTTTTTCTTCGCTCTCCATTACGGGTTACACTTACGGGCGTCATCGTTCGTAGGTTCGTTAAGACATCATTCTTATTAAGACATATGTAAGAGGACATAGTTCCATAGGGTTTGCAAATGAGATCGTACGAATAAGGTTATGTTCTGAGGCGAATATTTATAAACAATAGTAATATAATGAAGTCCATATTTTGCTACTCAAAGCTTCATGTTAAACCATTGTTTGAGAATCTAGTTTGTAAAGGGTGTACCTAGTGATTGTATGTTAAAAATATATTTTCTCTTACTTTCACATTGTTTGAATCACCCTGTGTTTGCGTGTGAGGTATTGTTATTACCATGGAAAATGTATTTCCCTTTTTTACCTTTACCCCGCCACGTCTTACTTCTGACACGCGTCTGCTGGTAACGAAATGGTAGCTAAATTTAGCTGTGCTGAGTCAATCTGCACCCATGCACTTAAGAAAATGGCATCAAACATAAAGCAGTTAACTCTGGGCCGTACAAACACATCACCTCATATCCCGCACGCATGCACGCACCTCAACGGGTCCGATGTCCTTGACCACAACGCGCCTCTACCAGGTGTGAATAAAGGGTAACACCGGAAGGTTGGTTCCTTTCCATCCTATTGCGCTACACTTTGCACGAACGATCCTTGTTCCCTTTTTTCCGCGTTCTGTCTTTTCTCTCCCTCTCTCTCTCTTTCTGTCCCGAACACGGACAAGTGAAATTATTTCATCGATCTCCCGGTCCATTTTTTGTACACCCCCATCCGGAAGTAGTGAAGCTGTATATCCATACCCCCGGGTATGTTTGTTTCAATTATAATGGTCTTTGCGTGATGAGTGCGATGATGTGTATTGATCTATAAATAATTCTTTGTACCAATGTAATACTTTTGTGCTCTGTAGTAAGCTTTTCAACATTACAGACAGCGAAATGGTTTAAATGCATCATTGGCTGTGATGCTTGCTTTTCATTTGGTTCTCTGAACGAATTTCATAAATTTGAAGCTGTTATGATATGTTTTAAACGAAGTGAATAAAACACTCAAAATAAGGTTAGAAAATCAACAAAAAAGGAAAAAAAAGAAACGTAAAGAAAGAAAAAGGATAGAAAAAGAAAAAAAATCAAGAAAAGGAACGAAAATAAACAAAAAAGAAACAAAAATAAGGCATAAAAAGGAACGAAACGAACGAAAGGAACGAGAGGAAACTTACGGAACGAATGAACTATCTGTTCTGTTTCAATCCGAACTACTACCTAACTTACTTAGTGTAAGTGTAAGTGTCTTATTACTAGTTAGTTCATGGTGTAATACAGTATAAGAATATATATATAAGTTACTTTTCTGTTTTCTTTCTGTTAAGTAATGTGATTTTTTTTCCATAAAGTTACTATGAACTTTTTGTGATTTCCTCACGTACTGTGATTAGTGTTGGGTCAAGTAGCTCTTTTGCAAGAGCGGAGCGCACCGCTCTCGCTCTCTAAAGTGTGCGGTGCGCTTGAGGTAGCTCCACACGGAGCGCTGCACACAGGAGCGATTGTGCGATGCGCTTTTTATTTTTTATTTTTTTTTTGTTTTTTATTCTATTTTTTATTTCAAGCACTGTTTGAATGAAAAGAAATTAATTTCAATCGATTCGCACTAAAATAAAACAAATTTTTAAATTTTGCTAAATTGCTCAAAAAAAATGGCAAGGGGTAAGCCTTATGAAATTTTCGAGTCGAAATTTTTTTTCTCAATTTTTATTCTTTTTTTAATTTAAAGCATTATTTGAGTGAAAAGAAACTTATTGCAACCAATTCGCATTAAAATATATCACATTTATAAATTTTGCTAAATTGCTGAAAAATGAAAAAAAAATACATTTTCTCAAACAGGGTATGGAACTTGGTTCCTCAAATAACTTTTTGCACAGACATCTGAGGGCATGGCCGTCCAAGAAGAAAATGTAGCCATTGGTGGCATCTATCGACCACATTTTAAAGATTGGCGATCCGTTGTATACCGACCAATTTATAGGCAAAACTTGGTGCGAAAATGAGGAAAATTTTACATTTTCACAAACAGGGTATGGAACTTGGTTCCTCGAATATCTTCTGGCACAGACATCTGAGGGCATGGCCGTCCAAGAAGATAAAGTAGCCATTGGTGCCATCTATCGACCACATTTTAAAGATTGGCGATCCGTTGTATACCGACCAATTTATAGGCAAAACTTGGTGCATAAATGAGCCTTAGTAGATTGACAAATTTATAGATTTTTTACATTTTTTTATTATTTTTTGTTCTTTTTTTAATTTCAAGCATTGTTTGAGTGAAAAGAAACTTATTGCAACAATTTCGCATTAAAATAAAACGAATTTTTAAATTTTGCTAAATTGCTCAAAAAAATGGCAAGGGCCTTATGAAATTTTCGAGTTGAAATTTTTATTTAATTTTTTTGTTATTTTTTATTCTTTTTTTCTTTTAAAGCATTATTTGAGTGAAAAGAAACTTTTTTTTTTTTTTTTTTCTTGGCTTTAACGACCTTACAGGTCACGCCGGCCATTTCTGGCTTACTAGACTTATTTTTACCACGTAGCCGGATAGTCAGTCCTTGCTACGCGGGGACGGTCCGGATGGGATTTGAACCCGGTCCGGCCGTGTGGACTGGCGCCGTTTATCACATCCACCATCGGGCCGCCCTGAAAAGAAACTTATTTAAACCGATTCGAATTAAAATAAATCAATTTAAAATTTTTTGCAAAATTTCCCAAAAAAAACGTAAGGCCTTACGAAATTTTTAAACTTTTTGAAATTTTTGAATTCTTTTTTGTTTATTTTTTGTTTTTTGTTTATTCTCTTTTTTATTTAAAGCATTATTTGAGTAAAAAGAAACTTGTTTCAACCGATTCGCATCCGATGAGCGGAGCGATTGAGCTACCTCTTTCGCTCTTGACCCAACACTAACTGTGATGTTATGGGGATAGGTTTTATTGGGATTTAAAAAAAATATGTTTAAGCAAATTTTATGATTTTTAATCATCATATGACAGGACTTACTGCAGATACGCTACAAATACTTAATCGATTTGTTTACATTGCTTTAACACATTCACTAATGCGTTTGTTTATTTGTTTTTCTCACCGTAGGTAATGCCCTTGCGGAGCAGTGGGATTGTCCGTTCATCGAAGCATCCGCGAAAGATCGCATCAACGTGAACGAAGTCTTCGCCACCGTTGTCCGAGAGATGAATATGACCTCCGAAAAGCGTCAGAAGAAAAGTTACTGTTGTTGTACATTATTATAGAACTGGCATTAAGTCTAATTTTTAACCTAATTAATAATTATAATAATAATTAATAAAAAGAAAGAAAGCAAAAGGAAACATCAACACACACACACCCACGCAACCGAAGGGAGAGAGCGAGAGGGAGAGGGAAGCTGTAGGAAAAGCGCCGGAAAGGCAATCCACATGCAAAAACCAACTAATCAGAAAGCGGCTTAAACGAGGAGGGTTATTTAGGTAAGAGTGATGGTGCGTAAAAGTTAGGCTGTTTCACTCGAGAGAGAAAAAAACCACTCCCGCCCTCGCAGCTGGTGCTGTCTGTGAGAAAATGTAGCTTCTTGTGCAGTGCGAATACTTCCGATCCTTTTTCGCACCGGGAATGTAGTGAAAGAGTGCACACAACGCTCCGATCTGTAGAAATTCTGCGTGCAAACGATCGATCGAAGTTTGTTCTGTGTTCCGAGTGAACTGTTTCGCTTCCTGTAGGTTCCCGCTCTGCTAGGTAGTTTGTTCTTTTGTTTTTTAAATTTTTGGATAGCAAATTTTTGGAACATTTTAATGTGGGTGCAGTCTCTGATTGGGGAATGCTGCAATACACCAGCATGGTTAAGGATGGGAAAGTAATGAACGGAACGCTACTGCAGCTGCATGGCAATAATGAATGACTGAGTTTGTAGAGGTGGTGTACTAGAACTAGGGAAGAAGAGCGCGCGAGAGAGAGGGATTATAGTGCAGCATAAAGCATGTAGCACCATGTTCGACATGTTGTGGATCAGAAATCCCAGGGAAAATGTTCGAGATACGAAGGAAAATAGTAGATTACGTATGTGTGTGTGTGTGTGTGTGTGTGGGAAGGGAACTGTAAATGCTCTAGTTTTGTGTGTATGTATGTATGTGTGTAAGCTAAATCGTATGCATCCTACAGGGATGCCACTGCGGAAGCACTAAATGCCGCGTACAGGCAGAAAAGGACGGAAGTCGAGATAAGGGTTGGATGAAGTGGAATAAAATATTACATGTAACAGATAATAATTAATTAGTAAAACTAACAAAACACACAAACACACACACACTGTGTATATGTGGATGGCGTGGCAGGTAGTAGAAGAACGATGCGGCAATAGTAAACAAACAAAACTGATGGAAAACGAAACAACAACACAGAGGACAAAATGACACTGAATTACACTTACAACCAACTATTAAAAAAAACCCCTATCGAAACCTCCAATTTTCAACCTCAATGGCAAATGTGGTATAGTGTGTATACATATAAATATTTTCTGTGTGCCCTTGAGAAGCACCAATTCTTCTCGCAAAGAGGATCTATGATAAGAAAGCGCGTGGAAAAATTTGGTCGCAAGAGCGAAAAGAGAGCAAAAAATGAAAAGGTGTTGGAAACATGGCACCGAAATTGCAAAGCAGAAAGGTTCTCAAATTTTTACATGATATTTTACGAAAACAACAACAAAAAAACACACACACACACACGAATAGGGAATCTAGAGAGAGACTGCAAGTACACCAGAAAAGGCTGGGTAGAAAATGTAACATTTCATTAGAAGGAAACAAGAAACACGCAAACAAAGCAAAAGAAAACAAACATACCAATTCTCTTTCTTACACACCAAACCGCTAAAAACACATATACATTGTCCCGGCATGTGGGACAGAAACCCGGATCAATTGATAGTTGAAAATGGCCAGCTCTCGCTCCTCTGCCGGGAAGGATTTTGTGGGGGGCAGATAAAGGCCGCATAAAATTAAAAAAAAATATTACACACAAACACGGGAACTATACATCCGTGGCTGGAAGATCGGGGACGAAGTAGTGGAAATGCATGAAGAAGAAGAAGAAGGTACACGAACGAAGGGGAACAATTGGGAAAAGCAACTTTAAGAGAGTCAAAAACGGGATAAACACAGGGATGAAGGATATATTTTGTTTTTTTTGTGGAGAGTTTGTTTGGCTTACCCTTTACTTGTTTCGTTTGTTTAAATAGGGCAATCGTTTACGAAACGGCCGGTTTTGCTTCTTCTTCGTGTGTTCGCGCCTGCTTAATAATGTAATCTTTGTAGACATTTTGTTTATGTAATGAAAATATGTGCCATTTCACGTTATGGCGTGTGTGGTACCAGGAAGCTTTCCTTCTACTTCATTCTTTGCACTATACTAACACACTTCTAACGCTGCGTTCCGGGTTCACTTGGGAAGGGCAGAACACGCATCTGGTAAGTTGATTTGCTCTAGCGGATCGGTTTCGTCCTGTTTGCAAATGCGCATACAACGTTAATGCAAGGGAGGCCCATCTGGTCTAGTGATAAGTGAATCTTAGCGTGAAGGTGAAACAAATCAGAAACTAAGTTTGCTGCAATAATTCTCCCACCACGACAGAGAAAATGATAGGAAGATGCATGGAATTGTTGTGTAGCGAGAAGCCAATGGAAAAAGGTGCGCAAAACACTTAGTGAACATAAAAAAAAACACGTTGAAAAGTAGTAACACACAAGCCTACGATGCAAGCAGAAAAAGGATGGGTTTCGGCCTCGTTTACTCTACCCAAGGGTGCACCAAAAAAAAAACGGCAGTGCAAAATACAAAATGGGAGATCAGATGAAGTAGTAGTACTGCTGCTACTACCACTACTAGGACCTACTACACAATAGGAGCGAACGCGTGCTAGTAAAAGAGTAGGCGGAATAGCAGTCTCACGGAAAAGGAGCTGGGAAACGAAAGGTGGAAATTCATAAGTAGTAACATACATGCATACATATTATTAGGCATAATTTAGGAAAGACGAATGTGGTTCCCCACGGATCCTTCAGCAGCAGCAGAGTGAAGGCAAAACGAAAAAAGCTGGGAAGGCGAGGAACCCGCGGGGGAACGGATCAATAAGAAACAGACTATTTTTATCGTATCAAATTTTGTATACACAAGGCAGGAATGTAAAAAGGAAAACTATTATAGCAAGCAAAACAAACTGGAACAAGCGTTGCGTGTATGAAGGCTGCGAAAAGGAAGGCAAGCGAACGGTTACTGCAAAAAAAAAACACACATGGTGATAGGATTTAGGAGGCTTATACCTAACCACCTTCAACTGTATCCGGGAGCTGCTGGAACTTTACCAGCCAGTAGGGGGAAAAACACGCGACCAGGAAGAAGTATGGTTTTGAAGAAGCGTGAAAATGGGGGGTAGAAAATGGTGCGCTAAGTTACAATAAAGTAAAATGTACGTGAACTGTAATTTTGTTACCTGTTACACTATTCTTTTACCGAGCTATGAGAAAGAATGATCGAAATCCGAAATCCGTTAATATGCCAAAACCGGTCGTTTTGATTTCATTTATTTAAAGGAAATCATAGATGAAAATTTTCCAGGAAGAACTTACCTCCTCCGTTGGATGCTCTCTTGTTGTTTTAAATGCGAAAACTGGTTTTTTCGGCGACAAATTCTCCCAAAAACGATTCTTCAACACAAAGAGAGCATCTACGAAAGGAGTTAACACGCACTGCTCTCCTCAAGCCTTCATTCCAGAATATCATAAAGTTGTTCTTTTCTCGCATGTTATCTTTGACCGCGGCTCGAGATGATCAATAGTATAGTGATCGATGATTTTTCTACACCAAGAGAGCATCCAAAAAAGAGGTAACATTAACTCCGATTCGAATTTGCTGTCATTTAGTAAATTGTGTTAACGCTGTATAGGAAACATGCATAAAGTAACTAATATTTATTAATGTTACAAGTAAAATGCTTTCATGGATGTTACAAGCATTCTTCGATTATTTAATTCAACGATATTTCAAAACGTAAAAAGCCTTTTCAATGCTTGCGTATTGTGCCTTTTCGTTTGACGTTAAGAGGCAGAGAAATGTCAAAGTGTCAATGCAAAATATAAACAAAAACGATTCCATAGCAGAAGGGATTATAAACTGATACTCCTTCGAGCCCGATCTAAGGAACCCGGATTAATTTCAAGTGCTGTTAGTCGATTAGCATAACCGTCGTCCCGCTGTAACTCGTTCTTGCCCCTTCTAGCGTGCCGTATCGAAGAAGTTCAAGTCGTCAAATGTTCGAGGCCAATACTTCACTGAGGAACGATAGTTGTCCTTCCAAAGCACCCGTAACGCGTCTTGCTGAAGAAGTAAGCTGGAGATAATCTTGCTCGCTTATCAGACAACCAGCAAAAAGTTTGATTTTGAAAAGAAAAGAAAGTAAGAACAGTATAATCTTCCGCGTTATTAATCATTCACAAAACTCACTCAAAAGCTGGTTATGTAAGTCAGTTCGAATACGATCGTTCGCTTTGATCTGTTTGTGGTGATCGATCGATCGAGATGGATTCGATTGCCGTTGCACTGCAACCGTACAAGGATACGGTCGGATTGACGGCGGCCATCGTGACGGTGATACAGTTCTTCAGTGGAGTGTTGGCCTTGAACGAAATTCGACGCCAAGGCAACACGAAGGGCTTTTCCGTGTTGCCCTTCCTTGGCTGCACCGTTTTCTGTTTGCTAAACATACAATTTGGTCAGATGCTGCGGGACGACGGTATGATCCGGGTGAACTTTATCGGGCTGGCATTAAACTTGCTGTACGTGTGTGCGTTCTATCTGTACACGGACGGGCCACACAAGACGGCCGTTTGGGGACAAATAGGGTTGGCCGGTGCGTTTACCGTTGGCGTGCTTTCATACGTACAATACGAAGATCCGAAGCTGGTCGAGTTCCGGTTCGGTATGATTTTGACCGGATTGCTGTGGACTTTAGTCGGTATGCCGCTGCTCGGATTGGTAAGCTGGATTTGGATGGCTTTGTTTTGAAAAAGAAACAGCAAACTAATCATGTCCCCCTTCTCACAGAGTGACATTCTGAAGAAAAAAAGCACCGAAGGACTTCCATTCCCGATCATCTTTCTCGGTGCGATTGTTTCCTTCTGCTGGCTACTGTACGGCATTATTCTGCGCAGCAATTTCCTAGTGGTATGTATGCCGGCACACACACCCGGTGTTTCTCTGGACCCTGCCTCTTAAACGCTAAAACTCATTCAAGGTACAAAATCTGATGGCGCTCGCACTGAGTGCAGTTCAGCTTTCGCTGTTCATTATCTTCCCGTCGGGTGCGGCCAAACCTCCACCGAGTCCGGCCAAAAAGCGCAACTAAACCTGACCAAGCTAAGCGGTAGCTGATAGGATGACAATAATTCCAATGCTCAAATGATACGTGATGT
>STHD01025991.1:0-14632 GCA_016170015.1 Anopheles longipalpis
CGGGTCCTGCACTTACCAGTACCTTCTTTGGATATTTTACCACCATTTCACGCTACGGTTAAGATGCGTTTTATCACATTGGCGCGTAACTGGAGCTGTGCTGGACCCACGCGTCTTACATTCTGACGTTTCGTACCGCATTGCCGGATGCGTTTGCGTGCATGCGCCCGTTTGGTGACCGTTTCCACGCTGTTCAGCTTCGCGAAGGGCATTTTCAGATCGTCTCTTTTTACTTTCTTTCCCGGTCGGGATTTACATACACCGGTTATGAAGTCGCTGTGGTAGGACGTGGTTGGCACAACAAGATGGTCATACCCAGAGGGGGGAAATGGCATGAATATGCACTTCGTTATACGGTTACCCAAGGTACATGGCCCATTATGCAACTGACCTACTGCCTGCTAGACGACCGGTAGGCGGATTTTCACTCTTCACGTCTGCTCTTGCCCTAGGTTCGGTGATCTCGGAAGCCAGACGAATGGTTCCAGCAACCGGAACAGTAATGATGGTATTTTTGTTTTTGTTTTTCCTTTATGATATTATGCTCCTTAACTGGCAAGACATTTGGAGTTAATTTATTGGTTAATTGCAGATCTAAAAAACTTTACCTACATGTTAAGAAATAATTTTTCCATTTCTGTTTGTATCACTCAGAAAACTGTTTATGTGATGAATTTTATTATTTGTTTCTTTGTTTATATATAATTTTCCATATTTTAGTATTCCTGTTATATATTTTTTATCTTTTTTCCTTGTGATAATATTTTCCATTTATTCAAAATATTTTTGAATTTTGTAATTTGTATATCTGCGTTATTGTTTAAAAACATCGTTGCTCTTGTTAGCTGATTTCCTTATGAATATTTGTACTGCTGTTAAAGAAAAGTAAAAGAAAAATCAATTCAAGAAGATCCTGCTGATGACAGTTATTTTTAAAAGCAAAACTTAAATATCCCCCTTCAACGCGCGCCAGACTGGCGTCAGGCATCCTTCCGGAATTTCTGTACATGCCGGCCCGGATCGTGCCACCCACAAATTGGCTTCATTTTTTCTACATTTTTATCACCGGTTCGGAACCCGCTCTGCAATCGTAACGAGTCCGGGGCCACCGTAAAGATAGCCGGTGACCTTTCACTTTCCGACACCCCAAAAAATGCATTCGTGTGCGAATGCATTTGCCCGTGGTCTCGTCGCAGTTTAAATGCATCGCTGTGATCTCTCGGGCCCCGTTAACTATTACGCATAAATAAACAAGAAACGAATCTTACAGGCGACAACAGAGCAAAAAAAATAGCTCTGTCTGCGAATAAAAAAACCAAAAGCTCCTCGCACACGCACCAGCAAAAGGAAAGTGATTGTGTTCCTCATTTTTATTTTTATTTTGTTTGCCGGTGAAGCTTGTTATTTTACTTGCGACTCGTTCACGCTCACTTGTCACGCATTGCATACCAGCGTGCAATTTGTGCATCCATCCTACGTGTGTGATTACTTCTTTTTTTTTGCAGACGAAAAAGGAAACAATGATTACGACGTATGAAATCCTTCTGGGCAGCACTTCCTGTATCCCTGGCCGAGGATTTCCAGGGCCAGATGGAAGTTTCCGGGAAGGGTGGAGAAGCATCGAGCGACATATGAGAAACATAATTTACATAGTAACGAATGGACTCGCAAGTAACTGTTAGTGAGCGTATAAATAAGCGTCACCGAATTAGGGTTTGGCACAAGAAGGAAAAATAAAACTCACAATCGTTTCACTCAACGTCAGAAAGAGTATTTTTTTCTACAGCTGAATTAAATAAAAGCAGTGTGCGGCATTGACATCATCAAAGAAACGAACGACCCATCATAAACTAATCAAGCAAATGGAGCCCCGATCGTGTGGTATAATTAGCAGGCAATAACGCACCATTTACAGATACTAACGCGTTCACTATTTTTATCCGTTTATACTGCCTCTGGTGTTGAAATTCGTTGCTCGCTTGTTCTGGAAGCAGGCAGAAGCAAAACAGTACCATTTTTCTCTCATTGAATTGAATGTTTTGACATTGTCGCAAATTGTTTTACTTGCACTACTTCCTTCCGTTAACGATCATTTACAGTGAAACGTGGATTATTCTTGCTCTTCGGGAATTGACACTGGCCGGATCGAACGAAAAACACGAATTTGATTAATATTACCGAATGAATTATGATGAATGGGTTTTGATTTTTTAGTAACACAGTTACATTTTAGTTATTGACAATTCATATGTCAAATCGCCCTTTGGAACTGTCATTTACGAGGAGCACGCATAATACGACACCCTGTTAATAATGGTACCCCGGATAATCGGCTTTCCAATGTAGTAGAAATTATTACAAAATAATTCCATTTAAATATTTCCCTGTTAATTTTGCACTAAGAAGAAATATGTATTACAAAGGAAATGCATGCCAAAAATTTCAACCCAAAAAATAATGAATTCTTTTACTTAAACTTCCATCCTTTTGCTTTGTACTCTTTTACCAAGCATTCTATTAATGATTGTCCATTAAAAACCCGTAACATTCCCTAGATCGTCACCCTGTAATGTGGCGATTCGTTCCTCCGCGGAGTGAGATTAATGATACCAGGAAGTAGTAAGTTGAATTCCAGCTGCTCCAATCGTTCACTTTATCACGACTACCGATCCCATTAAAGCTACAACAGCAAATAGCATACGCTCGGAATCTGACCAGTTGGTTCTGCTGGTTGGCCACACACTCTAGGAGTGCCTTGCTGTACGTTCTAACCTCGAACCACTTTGACGAAACTCCGCACAAAACTGGTCCATGTCCATTGCCAGGCGTTAGTGTGTATGACTTTTGTTGACACGAGCGGCATGCCCTGCGTCGCACGGGTGACTAATGGTGGAATTCGGTTCCGACCACACGGTCGGTCCACCATCAGGGTAGGTGGACCTATCCCAAAAAGCACGAGGGAACAGCGCTACTCAACACGCACCGATTTTGCGCGTTCCTTAACCTTGCGCGCTGGAATGAACAAGCATAACATTGGGAGCACACCAGGCTACGGGTGAAGAATGTGCTCCATTTAGATGTCATTTACGGTGCACTAGGTACTGCTAACCAATGTCGAACCTTGCACAGGCCCTCCTGCCGACTGCACCAGGCAGCATGCGACTGCCCTTGAAAACTGTCATCTGGCAGGCTCCTTCACGTCCGCTGGCCGCGTGTCCAAGATGTAACGTGAAGTAACGCAGCAGGGTTTCCGTGTTTAACGGGGTGAGATGTCCCCAAAACCCACGGTTAACCTCACAGTCACCGTGCAGGGTGAAACGAATGCGAACAATTAGTTCGTTTGTCACTCACGTACGCTCCATCGGTATGGATTGTACTGTCGACCAGGGTACTATATAGTTTTTTTTTCAATATCTTTTAGTGTCACAATTCATTTCCCTTTCTCGGACTGGATCTCGCACTTGGATGCTCGTACGCGATCTACTAACGTCAACGTTACCTTCCTATTCTCCAACCTCCAATAGAGTTTACGGAGTCGAAAGGGTCAAGTTGGCAAGACGAATGTGCCGTTTACAGTGCCGACAAACACAATCACTGGTGGCACGAGGATTTGACACTGTCTCTTGACATTGCGGTTTGACCACAAACGGTTTAGGTGCGTTTGTTTGATGGACCGTGAAACAGACACACCGAATCAATTGATGCAGCAATTCGACACAAAAAAGTGGAGAGTGTGTACATTTGCTAGTTGCGCTACGGTAGTGTAATTGAAAACTTAATCCGAGAAATAAATTATTTTTTAAAGAGTTCACCAAGTCGTGAGTTAAAATAGTTACATCCACATTACCATTTTCCTTGAAAGTTGTAAAAACTATTTCTTACATTTCCATTTTATTATCCACAATTTTAAATACAGTGCGTGACATATTTTCATCACCTCATTTTGTTTCCTTGAATTTCATGCAACAACAATGCAGGACGGTTGAAACATCGACCCATCCAGCTACAGAACGCGACGAAATGGTGTAAATAATAATAATTTCACAACACACGATGCATCTGCCCGAGCTGACTGCCGCGAAGGTTTTTCAATCTAATCAACCGTTCGCGTGCTGTACAATGACAAATGAATGCTAATGTCGTAATTGGCCACCGTGAACATCGGGCAATGTTCACAGGCCGTACGTCGGTAGGAAACACTCCATACACACCTCATACACATTTAACAGACAATTCAAATATGATGGCTGTGGCAGCGACAGAGCGGACAACAACAAAAAAAAACCGACTTTACACGTGAAAATGAAAGGAGAACCCAAAATTCAACAGAACAAAGAAAACACACGCAGAGAAAAAAATGCTCCAACAAGCGACGAACCCGAGTGGAGGCAACAACAAGATAAAAAATGAAACAGTCCCGGACAATGCGGATTATAATTATAACCAATTAATTTACAGTATTGCACACGTTCGCGCCCCATTGAAGTGGGCGACAAAATGGTGCTCAACACGCAGGGGGAGAAGTGTCGATCGGGCAAGCAACGGGTGTGCTCGCTTTTGACCGATGGGAGAAAATGTGATCCATTTGTAGGGCGGTTTCTTGCGCGATCACAAGCTAAGGTTGGGCACCTTAGCTATCTTGTCCGTTTCTTCTTTTCCCCATGTCATTCCGAGTGCTACGATTAATCTATGTTTTTGTTTCATACATCGGTGTTTAAGAAGTGTGAATCAAGTTCAACTCTTGTTGCCGTTTTTGAGAACCGCCCAACGAACATTGTTTGTCTGTTTGGATGCTGATGAATTTTAAATAGACATGTAGGAGGACCTAAGGAGGTCATAATAACGAGTCTGAATGTTCTGTAAACTCTTTATTTGACTCAAGAAGGAACTGAAGAAAATAGTGAAGAATTGCTATCGGACGAGCATTTAACCAAGAACCCTTCGTCGTTTCGTTTTTTAGCTTCAAAAGCTATAACATACTTAATGGTTGATTTTTAAAGTTACTTAATACAAATTGTAATAAATACCGATAAAAGTTGAAGCTCTTGTTCACCCCAGCTTATGATTAACCAATTATGAAATAAATAGTTCTTCATTATAGCCTATCTCTCATTGAACTCCACACAAGTTGTGAGTTTTGTGGACATTTTAAAGTTTGACTCCCTGGAACAATCCAGTACTAACGTGTGACAGGAAATTGCTCCATCGTCCAAGTTTACCAACAAACACGACACAACCATCGATTACCACAACTAGTACTTGACCCAACAAGAGCGAAAAAGGTACCTCAATCGCTCCGCTCATCTTATTGTGCACCCGCACAGGCTACGGGAAAAATAGGTAGCTCCGTACGGAGCGCTACACATAGGAGCGGTTGTACAATGCGCTCCCATTTGAAAATTTCCTAAGGACTTACGTTTTTTTTTGGGAAATTTTGCAAAAATTTTTAAATTGATTTATTTTAATGCGAATCGGTTGAAATAAGTTTCTTTTCACTCAAATAATGGTTTAAAAGAAGAAACGAATAAAAAATAACAAAAAAATTTAAAAAAATTTTCAACTCGAAAATTTCATAAGGGGTACCCCTTGCCATTTTTTTGAGTAATTTTGCAAAAAAAATTAAATTGATTTATTTTAATGCCAAATTAGTTGCAATATGTTTCTTTTCACTTAAGTAATGCTTTAAATAAAAAAAGAGTGAAAAATAATAAAAACTTAAAAAAATTCAAAAAAATTGAAAATTTGATAAAGCTCATTTTTGCACACAATTTTGACGATAACTCGGTCGGTATCCAACGGATCGAAAATCTTTAACTTGTGGTCGATAGATGGCACCAATGGCTACATTTTCTTCTCGGACGGCCATGCCCTCAGATGCCTGTGCCAGAAGTTATTCGAGGAACCAAGTTCCTTACCCTGTTTGAGAAAATGTAAAATTTTCCTCATTTTTGAGCAATTCAGCAAAATTGAAAAATGTGATATATTTTAATGGGAATTTGTTGCAATAAGTTTCTTTTCACTTAAATAGTGCTTTAAATTAAAAAAAGAATTAAAAATCAGAAAAAAAATTTAAAAAAAATTTCAACTCGAAAATTTCATAAGGGGTACCCCTTGCCATTTTTTTGAGAAATTTTGCAAAAAAAATTAAATTGATTTATTTTAATACCAATTGGTTCAAATAAGTCTCTTTTCACTCAAATAATGCTTTAAAAGAAGAAAAGAATAAAAAACAAAAAATAAATAAAAAAATTCAAAAAATTTGAAAATTTCCTAAGGCTATAGCTATCGCTCCGGTCATCTTATTGTGCGCGCTCTCGCACAGCACACGGGAAAAAGAGGTAGCTGTACCGCAGGAATCGCTCCTGCATGCAGCGCTCCTTGTGGTGCGAAACTTTGCTCCTGGTAGCGCATCGCACAATCGCTCCTGTGTGCAGCGCTCCGTGTGGAGCTACCTCAAGCGCACCGAACACTTTAGAGAGCGAGAGCGGTGCGCTTCGCTCTTGCAAAAAAGCTACTTGACCCAACACTAACCACAACCCAAAAAAAATCATCTCATCGGTAGACCTTTGCCAATCTGGAAACCCCAACCTGAGCGGACATTATTATTACCCACGCGATAAGTGTGTAACCGGGGCTAAGTGTTAACCTATTGTCCACCTGGGAAAAGCAGATGCGAAATATGACTTACATTCACCGTTTAGTCTCATCGTACCGAGTGGCTTCAGTTCATTGGAAGCGGTTTTCTTCCCTACAACGATACGGTTTCTCCTGAAGTAGTCCCCTGACGAACTCCAAAGTGGATGCCCTTCGCTTAGCACAATCACTACAAGATACGAGTTGAATGGTGTTGTGCATCGCCAAACAAAAAGTAAAAGCCATTTATTGAACAGAGCGTATCACCACCAACTGAAGCTAGTTCCCGGGTGCAGTCTTCGATTGCTTGTCCAGCCCCAGATGATTGCCATTGTTTTTCTTTTCATTCTTATTCTTCTTATTCTTGTTCTTGTTCTTCTTTTTGTTTTTCTTTTTGTGCTTCTTATCGCCTGCACTCGATGTTGGGCTGTTGGTTACTGCTGTGGTCGTGATGACTAGCTCACCGTCCAGTTCCTCCTCCTCATCGTCGTAATAGTATTCCACCGAACTCGAAAGGACGTCAGCATTCACGCCATTAGTAGCTGGAATAATCTGCGTAGCTGAAGTAGTCGTCACTGGAGCTCTGTTTGTGATGGGAGTGGTTGCAGTGGCGATGGTTGTGGAACCGGATGTTTGTAAGGAAGCAAAAGGATCAACATTATCCGTCATGGGGGTAGATTTTTGCAAGCTGTTGCCATTAGTGATGGTACTGACCTGAGTCGTCGTCGTCGTCGTCGTCGGTGTGGTATTTATTACTGCAGCGGCCATTGTGCCCGCTCCAGTGGCCGATGGTTTAGTCGTTGAGGTTGTTGTAGCTGCAACCGTTGTAGGTGTAGTTGGTGTGGCCGAGGTAGTGGAAATAGTTGTAGTTGTCGGCAGGGCCGTTGTTGTAGGAACAGAACCGGTGGAAGTAGATGTCGATACAATCGTTGAGGCAGTCGAAGGTTTAGTCGTTGTCGCTGGTACAGTACTGGTGGAAGTAGATGTCAACGCAGCCGTTGAGGCAGTCGTAGGTTTAGTCGTTGTCGTTGGTACAGTACTGGTGGAAGTACTGGTCGATGCAGCAGTCGAGGTAGTCGTAGGCTTAGTCGTTGTCGTTGGTACAGTACTGGTAGCAGTAGATGTCAAAGCAGCCGTCGAGGTAGTCGCAGGTTTAGTCGTTGTCACTGGTACAGTAGTAGTTGGTTTAGTTGTCGTTATTGGAACAGTTGACGAGGTACTTGTTGCTTTAGTCGTCGTTGTTGGAACAGTAGCGGCTGAAGTTGTTGACTTGTTCGTTGTTGCAGAAGTGGTTACTGTAGAGATCTTAGTCGTAGAGATCGGTACAGGAGTTGAAACTTTAGTCGTAGAAGTTGTTGTTGTCTTCGATTTTCCAGTTGTTGTCATGAGCTTGGTTGTAAAACCTCCTGACTTTGTCGTGGTCCCAATGCTCTTCTTTGTGGTCTTGGTGGGTGGTCCAGGAAAAATCCTCCTCGTAGTTATTGGCTTAATCGTCCTCAGTGTGGGAAGTGCCGAGGTGCGTATCCTCCTTATGGTGGTCCGTCTCTGCACGCTAGGTTGTATTTTGAAGTAGATTTTGATCCATCCCTTGGCAATGTCTATCGATGCAACCGTATCGTCTTCCAGATATGATTTTTTTCCGTGCGCATCTACCACATACACCGCCCATAGGGCAAACACCAACAATCCGGTGGTGATCTTCATCGTCCAATGAAGACACGTTCGCAAAAACTTGAATATTCGGCAGCTGTATCCGTTTTATATATGATCCATTTTGTTGGATAGGTTAATTTAAATTTAATGGCGTAATTTCAATGCTTAAATGAAAACCATTCAATTACCCACGTGACCTTCATAATTACATCTCATTTTAAAATAATTCTCTGTAATCGAATCATTAGAAAAATCGTTAGGGATTGTTAAGTATATTTTGATACTAATAACCAGCGGTCATTTCATTACTATGCATTGGTGTAATGACTTTCATAATTAGTGCAAACGTTAATGACCCTATATTTATTTAAAGAATTAGTTTTAACTTAGTTCAAACATTAAAACATTATAACCATTCTTAAAAATTAGTTTTATGAATTTAAAATAAATTAAAAGCTGTAGAATTCTTCAACGATCAAAATGACCATTAATAGGCTATCCTTTTTTACCAAACACATTAAAGTAAAATCGAAAGGGAGTGGATAATACAAACGAAAAAAATTATACCATTTATTCAACTTCAATACGCATTACATCATTTAAATTAACCGTCGATGAACCAGTCACTGAAGGCAAAGAAAAGATGAAGATTATACTATTCTCTGAGTCTTACAAGTACAGACTCTACAAAGCCGGTGGCAAACCTTCCTAGCTCAAACTGTCCGTTGGAAAATAGCTGAATGTTTGATACCGACCAGTGAAAGCAAGGGAACTGCCATCGAACCGGCACCGACAGAACGCTATAATTTATGCTGTGAACTTATCGATTATTAATCGGTAAGTGGCATGAAATTAGACTGACCGAAGCATAAACCGCGCCAATTGTTTGGTCTGAGATGGAAACCATTTTTTTTATTCTACTATTTTTCCCTCCTTTATCGTGGCAGCAATAATTGAAAACGTGCACCAGCGTGTCCGAAGATGGCTCTACGTGCGTTAATGGTAGGTTTAGAAAGGATCGTAGCCGAACCACAATGGACGGCTTTTTCGTTGTGGAGATGGACGCAATTCGCGTTTTGCACAAGATACTTAAGACCCTTTAACGATGGTACGGGCTCATCCAGTAGTATAATAGAAAGGTAAAGTAAAGATGAAAGTCATAGTTCGCTCCCGGGTGAGCAGCTTATGCAAATTGATTTGAGATGTATCGATTTGGTGTGGCGATTGTTTGCCACGAACTGCATTTGCTTGCATCATTGTTTCTTCAGATTCACGAAGAAATATATTACACTTATGTATCTTGTTTCGTGTAAAAAACCTTAAGGTTTATTTTTTTTTAATAAAATCCAAAAGCAAACATTTAAATATTCGCAAACAATAGCTTGTATCATTATTTTAACTATACTAATAGCTTTGTTATGTTAATAGTTCAATTGCTTATAAATCATTAAAAAGATTCATTTAGAAGCGTAATACCTTATCTTAATTGCAGAACATATTTGTATTTATTTCGAATCGATTTCGAGCAACAGTTAGGTTAAATATTCTTCCCAAAATTAGGTTTTCTACTAATCTCGACCTCTTGGTCTACCGTTTCCATTTCCATTTCGATTGTCATTTTCATTTCCGTTTCCTTTTCCATTTCCATTTCCATTTCCATTTCCGTTTCCGTTTCCGTTTCCATTTCCATTTCCATTTCCGTTTGGACCTGGTCCTGGTTTAGTGGTTGAAGAGGTAAATATTGGAATTGTTGTCTTCACCGTCGTAGTCGTTAGTGTGCTGGTGGTAGGTGCCATTTTAGATGTCGTAGTCATCGAAGTAGTGGTTGTGGTTGGATTAGTAGTAGTAGTCGATGTCGTTGTAGTAGGAATACTGGTAGTTGTTGTAGTAGGCGTAGTGGTAGTTGTTGTAATGGGAGCTGCTGTGGTAGTGGTAGTAGTAGTAGGTGTAGTAGTCGCAGGAGTAGTAGTCGTAGGAGCAGCAGTAGTAGAAGTTGTAGTGGTAGAGGTTGTAGTCGCAGGAGTAGTTGTTGTAGGGGCAGTAGTTGTAGGAGTAGTAGTTGTTGGAGTTGTCGTTTTTGGAGTAGTAGTTGTTGTAGTGGTGGTAGTTGTAGGAGTTGTAGTTGTTGTTGTGGTAGTTGTAGGAGTAGTAGTTGTGGGAGTGGTAGTAGTAGGAGCAGTAGTAGTAGGGACAGTTGTTGTAGTGGTGGTGGTTGGTGTTGTCGTTGTCGAACTAGTAGTACTAATTGAAGTAGTCGATGCAGTAGAACGTATGCTGGTGGTGGTTGGGACTGTAGTACTTGTCGTGGATGGGACGATTGTAGCTGTAGTAACTTCCGGCATTTTAGTCGTTATCGGTTTAAACGTAGTAGTTATCGGACTTGGCGTAGTAACTACAACTCTCGCTAATGTCGTTAATCTATTTCTGGTAGTTCTGGTAGGCCTTGTGGTAGTAGTTTTTGGAGGGGTCGTTGTCTTCATCGTAGTCGTTTTCTTTGTTGCTTTCGGTTTAGTAGTTTTGGAAGGTTTTTTCGTAGTGGTTGTTGTCGTTGTAGTTGTGGTTGTGGTTTTCTTCTCAACTCTCTTTTCAATAACTGTTTTCAATTTATCAAACCATCTTTTTCTCGTCGGTACACTGGTAGTAACATCTCTTGATGATTCGTGTGTTCTGCCACGTTCGGCTTGTACCATGTAAATGATACAAATGGTAATAAATATAAAGCCAATTGCTAGTCGCATTGCTGCAGATTCGGCAGATGCTACTGGAACGATAAAACTGATCTAAACCCGAAGCTCGTTGTATCTTATATGACTTTTTTGTGAGCAACCTTAATTTGATTTTAATGAACTAACCGTGCGTTGAACAACAATATTCGACGGTACTGTAATAGCTTTTATGACTTTGTTTTAAATTTATTTTTCACATCATTTTAAAAGTATTGTATATTTCACAGTAATTTTGTAAATTCCATTAAAGAAAAAAAATAAAAAAAAAATAATGTTTTTAGACTAAATGCCTGAAAAGGCGTAAAACCTACATTTATAATTAAAGTACATTTCAATTCCCTTCTGCTCAAACCGAAACCCATCGAAATTTGAACACTTTTTCCTCTGGATTAATTTTTTCCCATACATCTGATACATCTGAATCCTGATTAATTAATTAGTTAATTGATTGCGCTTGCCAAACAAAAAACAACAGATGCCGGTCGAAATACTCCTTTCTCACCTTGTTTTAACAAACCATCATGGGATATACTTTCCGGTTTGTCCTGTTTCGGAACAGCAAAAAAAAGGAAAATTGTACCGGATTTACGAATCATTGATTCGTTCTCACAATGTTTTACGGTTCCAGTCGAAAGGTGACTGGCAAGTTTGGAACTTTTATCTGATAAAGTGTCACCGATTACAGGAAATGATTTCATTTCTTCTCGTATCGTCATGATGAAGTATATTTTTCAGTAAGTGTTAATAAGAAGTAATTCACCACTTATTATCGTTCATTTCTACATTTCTTTACTTGTTGGATAACTTTCGTTTAAGCTTTAAGGATGGAAAAGATGAAGCAAAAGAACACACCCCATAACATTATAAGTGTTGATATTTTGATGATATTATAGCTTCTATCTATGTTCAATATTATGTGCCTCTCTTTACAGTCGGTTTCAGCTGCTTCAAAGCGGTTTAATACAATGTAAATAGCTATTCGCAACAAAATCACGAGCATTCAGCATACACCGTGCGTTTAAACACGTTTTTGATCACCTGTGTGCATCTAATTGCCGTTTTATTACTTCATTAAAATCACATTAACGCATGTTGCGATCGCTAAGGTATATAGCAGAAAGAGACATGGCTGGCACAAACTGTCGAACCGGAGAAAACATAAAACGCTTAAATGTAGCACGCTTGAAGATGTTTATCTTAAATCTTAAACTCTATATCCTTTGCTTGGGATTCAATTGCTAAAACTGTCTAACTGAAAAATGTGTGACCCTTAACAGTTTGCCCAATTCTTGCATAAGCAACATCAAACCATCACCACACATTTATCGCACACCCCATTATGTTTGCCTGCTGCTCTTGTTTTATTTCTATCATCACATAATACATATCCTACCCAGGGCCTATTCCTCTCGGTGCTAATATCGGTTACTGACGCTGAAGTTGACCAGAGTCAGTACGCTGACACGTGCGTGCGGGTATTAAGTAACGCCAAGATAAGTGATGCAGCTAGGACGCATGGAAATGGATATCGATTAAAGTTTTTATTTGCTTCCCTTTTGTTGTAACTAGCCGCGTCTTGTACGACGGTGCTTCTAACGTACCGGCCGTTTGTTCTTCTGTGCGTGCTATCTATTTCATTCGATCCGAAGTGTTTGGGATGCGAAAAGTTTTTGGAATAAAAGAAATTTAAAAAATTGTTCAAGATTATTACATATTTTTGTTATAATTTCAATCATAATGATCCTCTCGCCTGTTAACCCCTGTGAGTATGCAATTCGGATTACAAAGGATGTAGTGTAAGTGGTAGGAAGCAGCTTAGTGACAAGAATTTGGGTAAATTATGGAAAATATAAATAAATCTTGAGTAAATAACCAATTCATACGTTTTAAAAAGCAATTAGCCGGGCATTATTAGGTTCGCGAAACTTATCAAGCAGCTTCTCGCATAAGCCCCCAACCGATCGCAACACAGGAAGAGCGAAAGTGCCGTAGGAGGAGCGTCCAACGTTTAATCATAAATTGCAATTAACATGTATAAACGATTCAATTACCCGTGCCGTGGTGGTTCACCGCAAAAACCTGGGATGAAACATATAATGCCGGTCGGTCGAGGATCGCTTATCGCCTTCACTGGTCGCTATGGAACCACCGTTTAAGGGGAGCAACCACCAGACGGCAAAGAATCAGTGGACGACGCCAACCGGTGGCGAGCAATGCGTAATCGGACACTTTGCCTATTTCCTTCGTCTTGATGGAATTTAGCTCGCGATTTGCAGCGCGATCCCTCCCGGTACGTTCACAATTCGATAAACCAACACCCATCGTACAGGGAACGATCAGTCCGAGAGTTACCAAGAGTGCGCAATACAGCATCGAATAAATGGTGCCGATCACCAATTCGAACCATTCATACAATTGGACGGTTCGTGGGCTAGGGCTCATCTTTGACCTGCTTTTAACCACACTGGATGAGTGTTACGGTGCGGTTAGTCCACTGGGGACAATCACATTCGGTACAATTAATTGCCGACACACATTTCCTTCATTAATAGGCGTGGTGACGAAATTATTCTCAATCACCTACAGTTTATGAGAAGGATTGCTAAAATGTTTAATAATTTTTAGGTTAAAAACGAAATAAAAATATGAAATAATGTTTGTTGCATAATATTAAATTCTCTAAAATATTTTCTAAATAAAGACAAATATGTAAGTACTCGAGATAAGCACATGTTTACATCCACAGTAAAAACGAGATGCTTTCTTACAGCAACAACAAGCGATGAACAATGAAGATGAAGTGACAACCTTCCATGTATTCCTTGTTAAACTAAAACGAACCCCTTCAAGCCATCTCATTATTTTTTTGGTATTTTTTATTCTGTTCTTCTTTTAAAGCATTATTTGAGTGAAAAGAAACTTATTGCAATGAATTCACATTAAAATATATCACATTTATAATTTTTGCTGTATTGTTCAAAAATGAGGAAAATTTTACATTTTATCAAACAGGGTAAGGAACTTGGTTCCTCGAATAACTTCTGGCACAGACATCTGAGGGCATGGCCGTCCATGAAGCAAATGTAGCCATTGGTGCCATCTATCGACCACAGGTTAAAGATTGGCGATCCGTTGGATACCGATCGAGTTATAGGCAAAACTTGGTGCAAAAATGGGGAAAATTTTACATTTTCTCAAACAGGGTATGGAACTTGGTTTCTCGAATAACTTCTGGCACAGACATCTGAGGGCATAGCCGTCCAAGAAGAAAATGTAGCCATTGGTGCCATCTATCGACCACAGTTTAAAGATTGGCGATCCGTTGGATACCGACCGAGTTATAGACAAAATTGTGTGCAAAAATGGGGAAAATTTTACATTTTCTCAAACAGGGTATGGAACTTGGTTCCTCAAATAACTTCTGGCACAAACATCTGAGGGCATAGCCGTCCAAGAAG
The DNA here is from genome assembly GCA_016170015.1 of Anopheles longipalpis. NCBI lineage: Eukaryota > Metazoa > Arthropoda > Insecta > Diptera > Culicidae > Anopheles > Anopheles longipalpis. Next base: position 14,471 of record STHD01025991.1, read on the forward strand.
AAAATGTAGCCATTGGTGCCATCTATCGACCACAGTTTAAAGATTGGCGATCCGTTGGATACCGATCGAGTTATAGGCAAAACTTGGTGCAAAAATGAGCCTTAGTAAATTTTTATTTTTTTGAATTTTTTGATTTTTTGATTATTTTTCACTCTTTTTTTT
>STHD01025992.1:0-14630 GCA_016170015.1 Anopheles longipalpis
GTTAGTTTTTCTCCTCCACTACGTGCTTGCTTCGGCAAGCACATTGAGTTTGTAGTGAGGATAAAAACTTTCGTTACATGTTGTGGAAATTGCTTCGTTTTTTACACACCGATAAATACAATTGGTGTTGTGTGTTGCGTGTGAAATAGTGATTAATTTTCTTGTTGATCTTGTGTCGTAAAATCAACAAGTCGCAATTACCCGGGTAACAAACAGCCGTTTTTTTTGTATGGACACCAACACCAATACGTGACGTCCAACAGCCCGTTCCACAGACACCTTGTAGGATGCGTCAAAAAATTCAGCATGCAGCAGACAGCAGTGTCAAAAAATTCAGCATGCAGCAGACAGCAGTCTGCACCCAAGATGCATAAATATACGAACATAAAATCAATTCACAAACTAATTGCGACTTGTTGATTTTACGACACAAGATCAACAAGAAAATTAATCACTATTTCACACGCAACACACAGCACCAATTATATTTATCGGTGTGTAATAAACGAAGCAATTTCCACAACATGTAACGAGAGTTTTTATCCTCACTACAAACTCAATGTGCTTGCCGAAGCAAGCACGTAGTGGAGGAGAAAAACTAACACCACACATTTATGGCACGGAAAGACAAGCACAACACTCACTTTAACATCGCACTGCACAAAACAACGCGCATATTTGCAAATTTCCGCGCATTACTCACGCACAAAGGAATATAATATTTACTAACTCCCACAGCACGTCCACTCCGCACTTAGCACACAACAAACTGCGTCATTATCAATGATGGCTGGATGTCAGCCTACACATACAATCAAAGGATTCGTGTTTGTACACGAGTTTTGCAGCATTTCCCCAAGGTTTACATGTAAAAAGTGCTGACATTGCTGGTCGGGTAGTTTGTGAATTGATTTTATGTTCGTATATTTATGCATCTTGGGTGCAGACTGCTGTCTGCTGCATGCTGAATTTTTTGACACTGCTGTCTGCTGCATGCTGAATTTTTTGACGCATCTTACAAGGTGTCTGTGGGACGGGCTGTTGGACGTCACGTATTGGTGTTGGTGTCCATACAAAAAAAACCGCTGTTTGTTACCCGGGTTGGAACAGTGTAGCATAAACGACATACAGGCGTCCACCGAGTTACGACTGTATTTGGGACCCAAAAACGAGCCTCGGAATAGGCTTTGTTGACATCGACATCTTGGATTTTCATTTTGACAGTTAGGCTGGAGTCACGGTTGCGTCGCATGCGATTTGATCGGACGTGCTGTCAAAATTTTATACGGGATTTGACGGATAACGTCGGACGTACGATTTCGTCGTACGATGGAATCATAATTTTTTGATTCCGTCGGATCGTCGCATACGACGAGATCTGTCAATCTCAATCTCGAGGTATAAACTTGAATTGGCGCTTTTTTGTTCACGAAATGATAACAACGTATGTAAACAACCATTATACGTTTGAAAGTCATGGCGAACCAACGCGTTGATGAAGAAAAGCTAATTGTGCTGGTAGAGCAGAAACGTTTTCTCTGGGATCTTCAAGATCCCAGATATAAGGATATACGGTTAAAAAAGTCAACCTGGGATTCCATAGGAGAAGAACTTTCCGTAACCGGTATGTATAACATCGTAAATTGCAAACGATCAAACGGCTTGCAATCGCAAACGATTTGCAATCGAGAAACGCATATAATTTTTATACTAATCCAGTGGGCTGAGGCCAAGGACTAGTTTTAAGAAAAACGATCGGGTCACTAACGATTTTGCTTATACGTTTTTGGCACGACTGTTTAATAAAACGAATTTAATATAAATCTTAATAGAGCCACAAACGTTGTTTGTTAACATCCGAAAACTTTAATTACTTCAAGTAAGTTTGTTTGTAGAATGCAGTTAGTTTTTTTATTCAGTTATTAAAATTATTAAAATATTAGAAGATTTTTCATAACTATGACCCCAAAGAGGATAACATAATGCTGGTTTACATGCAGTTCATACAGAAAGAAAATTTGAATATGTTTTAAGATATATTTATTTATGACCAGTAGACCCAAACTACTGAAGTAGTGTTAAATTAATTCAATTTACCTATAGCTTAAACCACTTGTTACGCAAATGATGTAATTATAGTTATTAAATATATTAAATACATAAAACTGTATTGAACATACTTTTATTGAAATAGTTATTAGGAAAAAAATGAACAAAGAAATAATTGAGAAATCATGTACTAAAATGCTAAACTACATGGATGTCTGCTCTATCTGTTGAAAGCAGTTCTTTAACTATTGAAGCTAAACAAGTAATTTTTGAAAAAATCTCTAACTTCTGTTGCCTGTTGAGATGAATGATTGTTACCACGATTATTAGTGCTGTTTGAAAGGGATGTGATTTGTTCCGGATTTGGAACTGTGTCCCTGAAATCAATACATATATTGTGCAATAAACACGCTGTTTGAACTATTAAAGTTGCATGGTCCGGAGTTACCTGGAGTTCGGTTTTTAAACAACGCCATTTGGCTACTAATATACCAAAGGCACATTCAACACTGCGTCTTGCAATGCTTAGTGTTAGCGAATTGCGTTTGCGAAAATATAACTTGTTAACCGTTCGGGGTCTGAATTGCAACTGATCTTTATTCTATGCTTTACAATAGGTGTTGGTATTAGTTTACTATAATTCTAAATTTTAGTTCGTCTACGCATACCTAGTTCAATACTTAACACTTAGCATGTCATTGAAATGAAGTTTGGCTGGGTCTTCATTATCGGGATAGGGACGTAATAAAAATGTTTTAAGTGGATATCCCTGATCACGTGGGGCATATTTTGCGAAGTAGCGGGTACTGGTTTAGCAGCAGGGACATTAAGACTATTGGATTGTATCAGTTGAAATTCGACTGCCGTATTCACCAATGTCTATAGCTATGAATTTATACTTGGCATCTGCTACTGCTTGAAAATGTCAGGAGAAATATTTTTTGTAATTGTACTACAGCGTACCAGATTTTGCCGGCGATTTTATCCTAACGTGTTTGCCATCGATAGCACCAATGCAATTAGGAAATTTCCATTTTTCAAGAAATTCCTTTTCTACTCCCTCAAATAAAGCCGTCGTGGGAATAGGGATAAACTCTTCGTTTAGCATCTTCCAAATCGCTTCACATGTCTCGTAAACTATTTTTCCAACTGTGTTATGAGCCATGCAAAATGAGAAGGACAATGATTTGAAGGTTATTCCAGTAGAAAGAAATCTAAAAAAGGGAAAACAAAAAATAGGTTTTTTAGATCACTAATAGCATTACAAATCAACTACACTACTAAAAATGGTTGCATGAAAATGTGAAACATGCGATGTAATTATAAATTTATATTATATTACAGGAATCGTTGTCAAACAAAAGTGGCGAAATTTGCGAGACACTTTTGCTCGCAAAATTGCGGAACTAAACCAGCCGTCTGGGTCGGGGTATAAGCATTGCCGATGGAAATATTTTGAAAACATGAGTTTTCTTAAGGATACCCTTATATCCCGACCCAGAATGGGAAATTTAGAAGCAGTGGAAGGTACGAATTCATATGTTTAAAATTTACACTTTCTGGTAACTAACAATATCATTTTATGTTTTGCTACATAGATAACGCTACGGAAATTGAGTTCCTTGACGATTACGATGGCAATGAAATCATGCCATCGCAAGCTGCCATATCCAAGGAGCCTCCAACCTGATTGAAATTGAAAAACAGCGAAACGAAATATTTAAAGAAAAAAAAGAAAAATGCAGCAATTATCATGTGATGGTCAGGTCTGGATTCCTTGCCAGAAGAGGACCAAATGGATGCTCGTGAGGAAATCCTCGTTTATGCCTATAGGCTCATAAGGGGAAAAAAATAAATTTAAAAATAATAGCACTTAAGTTAGTAAATAGTTAGTTTTAGTTTAGTTAAGTTTAGGTATTATGAATTTAATTAGTATTAATTTTCCATGAATTTTTTTTCATGAATTTTGTGATATTGGATAAATTAAATATGAATTGTTGAACTAAAATTGAACCGGTAACGATTTTCCTTTTTTTAACAATAATTGTAAAGATAATTGCAAATTTAAATGTAACATACCTGAGAGTAATCATCAAACGTTCTTCTGGACATATATAACATATGGTCGGTGTCTGGGCAACTTCGAGATTACTGGTTCTATCTTTCTTAATATGAAGTAAAACGTTTCTTTCGACATCCTCATATATTCGAAAAATTTGGTATCTTGCTGTAAAAGCTTCGGAAATAAAACGTAGTATTGTCCATTTTCCTTGCGGTATTTCCAGATGTCGTTGATTGGCTTTCGCTTTTTCTTTAATAGCATGTAGCGCAAATAAATGCTTGAGTCTAACATAAGCTCTGTTTCAGAATCCGAGTCCATCAACAAGTACTACAAGTAAAGGAAAACAGTAGTGTATGTAGTGTAACATACTTAACACCGTTGTTCGCTTAAAAATCGCAACAACTAGCACAGCAAGTTAACCACTCAATCGGGATCACTTACAATACCGGTGATTGTGCTGATCGTGTATGAGAAGGGTATGCTGGTAGTTGATAGTGTCCATGGTGTACCATTATATGAGCGGTAACCGGGACAAAAATCATGTTACAAAGATAAACAGTTATCATAATGGTTCGAATCTGGATACTGAATCCAGCCACGACCCGTACGTTATAAGAATGAATCGCATGAAATGTTGTGAGCGGCTGTGTGTACTGTGTACGTTGTTTGCACATGTTTTAGCAGCTACATTAAAATTAAAAAAATATACTCACCGTGTTTTAACTAAAGACTTCACAAATAACGTAAACCAGTAGATTTATTTTAGTGATCTACCCTATTAAGAGATTTGTATATCAATGAGCTTTATTTTGCAATAGATGTGCTTGTTTTGTTTTGATTTTCTTCATCTGTCAAACTCACCCAAAAATCGTAATGCGAATCGCATGATCAGTGACTGCACTTGCGATTCGCATTGCGACGAAATCGCATGCGACGCAACCGTGACTCCAGCCTTAGACGTCCTTGGCTATGTATTGGTGAATTGTTTACTAAATAAATTCAGCGCTCCAAGTTTTGGCGCTTTAATTTCCATTGTCTATGAACTAATTGTTCGCTACGAACTGAAAGCTTCGGTCGGCATATCACGCGCTCTGTTCAATTTATAACAAAACTAACAAATTTATTTTCCGGATCGAGTTTATTTTTTAGCCATACGTAGTGCCTAGAAGGAATTTTGCAATCGTGGTCTAAATTGGGAACCCACTAGATATTCTTCTGTTTGTTCTTCTCATTTTAGACAGGAAGATTATCAGCTACATCGTGCGCCACTAAATGCGCCAATAAATCGTATTTCGTTGCGAAAACTGAATATGACGGGTAAATCTTTTTCTATGTGAAGACTTTTGTCATATTAAAGTGAGCATTTTTTTCTCTTGAATAGTGAAGCGAATAGTGAAAAAAAAATCAGACTGTTATAACCGCAATAACAAACTCAAACAAATCTTTCGGCTCATCGTGCTATCTGCAAGCGTATTCGCAGTTTTCATTACTTAAAGATTAAGATTGTTTGAAAATACATTATGATTTGTTTGTTGTTTAGTTTTATTTGTGTAACTTAAACTAACATGTATAGCTTAAATATTGTTTTTATTCTTATTTATAAGATGTTAGATAAGTTTATTTTATAAGTTCCGCATAAGTATCAGCATAACTACATCCATTTAATATAAAAAATAGAATATAAATCGTGTGATCACGCATCGGCAACAACCATACTATCATAATATAAAAATATACAAAACATACTAATGAACTAACCAACTGTTACAGTCTAAAAAATTCTAAAGCATCGATTGTATTTTATATTTTTAGCTGTTCCTTCAATATCACACTGCCACAAAGGAAAGAAACAAGAAGATCGTCTCGATAATGATGCAGTGCAGGTTTGCGTTCCGGAACAACCAACACAGGTTAGTGATTTGTATGACGATAGTTTAGTAAGTGCAATAGGCAACGAAAATTATAGTATAGTGCCAAGAGAAAGATGTTAAAATTAAGGAACTTGAGTTGCATGTAAATTATTTAAAGAAAAAATAGAAGAATCAAATAAATTAAAAGAGGCTAACGAAATTCTTAAATCTCGGCTAGATACAGTGTTCAAAGAAAATTCACAATTAATCAAACAAAACTCGGCATTAGTCACAGATTTCCAGAAAATTAAAACTTGCAGCATATCATCAACAGAAATAGTACCCAAAATTAAGGAATTGATTTCGAATACTTTGAGCAGTAATCAGGTTGATCTTGTTTTGAAAAACAAGAAACGTGTTAGATGGACGAAATTGGAGATAAGTAAAGCATTCACATTAAGATATTTTGGAAAGCGCTCTTATAAATACATTGCGACGGATCTTAACTACCCATTGCCATCAATATCAACATTAGAGAAATATGCGCGGAAAATAGATTTGAAGCATGGCATTTTGGAAGATGTACTATATTTAATAGGAATGATCGCGCAAAAATTTACACCACATGATTGTGAATGCATTTTAAGTTTCGACCAAATGAAAGTAGAAAACGTTTTGTAATACGATCCAGCAGCAGATGAGATACTAGGACCATATAATTACGTACAGGTGGTAATGGCTCGAGGACTTTTCAAAAATTGGAAGCAACCTGTCTTCATTGGATTTGACAAAAGCATGACAAAGGAATTAATATTAGAAATAATTTAAAAAAATGAGCGAAAAGAATATAAATGTGGTCGCCATAGTCAGCGACAATTGTCCAGCAAATACAAGCTGTTGGAAAGAATTAGGAGCAGGTGATTACAAAAGTCCATATTTTCTGCATCCGATTACAAAAAACACTTTTATGTCGTTCGTGACGTTCCTCATCTTCTAAAATTAACAAGAAATTGGCTTCTGGATCATGGTTTCAATGATAAAGGTAAAAAAATAGTATCCAAGCCTCTTTTTGATGTCATGCAAGATCGAATAGCAGCGGAAATGACACCGATTTTTAAAATAACTAAAGGACACCTAATTTTGTCGAGCCAGGAAAAACAAAATGTTAGAAAAGCCGCACAGCTTCTTTCTCGGACAGTAGCTATATCATTAAGAAGATATGTACATAACGAAACATCTCAAGAATTAGCCAATTTTATTGAAAAAGTAGATTTGTGGTGCAGCGTTTCCTGTTCTTATACACCACTAGCCAAGGAACATTATAAAAAATCAGGATATGAACGAGTTGATGCAAAATTCAATGGTGATAGGAAAATCATCTCTACAAACCTTTCAAAAATCCATACTAATGCAAATTACTTCTCTTCAAATGCTTTTCGAGGATATGCAACAAAAACACAGGATAACATTTATGTCCACATACAAGGTAAATAATTACTTATATTATTTCGAAAATATTTATAACTATTATTATTATTTATTTCAATTTCAACTCAACCAGGACCTGCTAGAATTTTTTTCTCAGATACGGCAACGAGGAGGCGTGTACGATCACCCTACGCCATTAAGTTTTATATATCGAGTCAAAGTTACGATACTAGGTAAATCACCTACAATTTTACATAACCAGACCGATGCCGAGCAACGGAATAAAATAACACCGGATGAGTACCTAACGTCGGCGGAAGCCTGTTTAGAAGAACCTTTAATGAACGACAGCATACATCAATAGAACGAGGAATATGTAGCAGCAACTATTTTTGTAGAAGCAGATATAACACCCAATCTACCGGATATGCTTAATATGGAAGAAGTCAATGGATTATTCACCACGGAAAACAGCGACGTAGAGAGTGATGTAAGTAGCACACTAATAATTTTGACCGAACAGGAAGAAGATTGACTACAGTACATAATGGGCTACTTGGCAAAAAAATACAACGAAAAGTATTCGGATTTGGACCTGGGAATACGAACATATCAAGATTTTAATGAACACAGCTATTGCCAGCCACCAACTTTTGTGGATCACATTTCTCTAGGGGTACTGTTCAAACCGTCATCAAACTTTTTGAACCTTGGCCATAAAATGGAAAAAATATTCCAGAAGCTTAACCCAAACGGAAGTCTGCACAAAAAGCCTGGAATAGTAAAAAGACTGGCGGCTACAATTCATCGACAGGTAAATTTACCTTCATAAATTATCAAATCTTTCGCCAAACAGCGGGTGATAGTACGGATGCGATATTTAAATTTAAAATCGAACGAAGAAGCAATCCGAAAACGCAGAACGCAGCAAAATGACCAAAAAAATGTAAAAAAAAATAAAAAAGATGGTTAACTAGTCTAAGAGTACCATGACAAAAAGGAACAAAAGACATGAACATAATTAAAAGAAGTAGCAGAACTATAAGGACAATACAGCAAAGCAGTAGCAGCATAAACAACACTTATTTCAGCGTAACAAAAAACTTATGCCCATCGTACGATTGGTTAAGTGTGGTCTAATCGAACGTTAATACCTTTCTCCCTGGCATAACGTTCGGTGTCCAACACTGTTCAACGGGAGTGGTGGATTGCAACAGCATCCATCTTTCCTAGTTGCACGCCGGTCTAAGGCTCCACATCCTAACCTTGTGCCTACATGCTTAGCAATTGCCGCGTTTGCGAACGCGACAATCGTAGCACAGTTTTCCCAAAAAAATTTGCGACTTTCGGCGCGACTTCAAGGTTGTTTAAGTTTTCTCGTGCAAGGTTTGTTTATGTTTTCAATCTGGCCGGTAGCGGGAAATGAATTTCGAATTAAATTAAATTAAGTTAAACAAAGCAAAACATGGTTAAAATGAACATTATTTTTTTAAGTAATATTTTTTTATTGCAATTAATAAATTATAAAATTGATTTTAATTAATTAATAAAAATTAACAATGGCAAACAAAATTAATTTCGAATTAAATTAAATTAATTTAAACAAAGCAGAATATGGTTAAAATGAAAATTATTTTTTTAATTAATATTTTTTTATTGCAATTAATTAATTAATAAAAATTAACAATGGCAAACAGATTCAACTTTGTACCGCTGCCATACGGCGATAGTGTCAATGTATACAGCGTCAACCGTTTATTTACGTTTTTAACCAAGCCGGTAGCAAGAGCCAAAAAACTTCCGTTAACAAAAAAAAGGTTTTCTCAACTAATTAAAATAAAAACTATGGACAATAACACCGCTTTTGTTTCTGGCGAACAGGTATCGAGAAAGCGAGTAAGTATGGTGATAAAGCAATGCGTTGCTAATGCCTGCGTAGATGTAACCCACACGATACATGTTTACTTTTTTAGACTATCAGCATGAATCAGGAGGATACTTTGCTATTTATACAAAGTATCCAAAATAGCGAATGCCTGTGGAACAGGAGATGCATGGAGTATAGGAGTAAAGTGGCCCAGGTTGATGCTTGGAGACAGTTGGAGTTAGAATTCTCCCTGCCCGCTGAGGAGCTTCGTCAAAAGTGGACGTCGCTCCAAAGCAGTTACAGGCATTACAAAAAAAAAATCGAGAGTAGCATGGTCACCGGTTCCGGTAAGTTGTTTAAAATAATATATGTATAATGTTTTTTTTTGTTTCTTTAACACCTACATTCATTTTTAGGAACAAGACAAGTATCCAGACCGAGCTGGTTTGCATACGAAGCGATGGGATTTCTACAATCAGTAGCGAATTATGGAAATACTGTTAACACGGTAAGTTGCAAAGGCATATATGTATATACATTGTTTTAATTGTTTGCTTGCGATTGTGTGTTTTGCGGTTGTTGTAATTGTTGGTGATATTGTTGTTGTGGGTGATACATGTTCTATTGCTTTTATGTGCTTTGGTTTATTCAGATTATTGTTATATTTTTCCGTGTTGGTCCGTGTCCGTGTTGATACTATCAACACGTGGTTGGTGATGAACTGTTGTAATCAAGTTGATCGGACCTGCACGGGACTGTAACAAAAGAAAACAACGAATATGGTTTAATTTTTTCACATTTATAAATTTATTTTATCACAGTCAATATATGTACCGTAGTCAATGTATTTGTTATGATTCTAAACTTTCATGAACTATTAAATAGTTGGCTAAATGCAAACGGATTTGTAACAGTTGGTTACGCGTTCTCGTTGATGTTCCACGAAGCTCTGTCAGAACATGCGATCTTCTCTCTCCAATATTTATACTCCTAACATCTCGATCGAATGAGAGGACGGACTCGTGTCGACGAATAAAATTGTGCAAGTACACTGTAGCAAGAACAATTTTGATCGCAATCGTTGGTTCAAGCTCGATTACCTTTTTCAGTACTCGAAACCTGCTGGTAAGGATTCCGAATGCCATCTCAACAGTTCTTCGAGCTCGCGAGTGTCTTTCGTTGAATTTTCGTTCTATAGAATCTGCTTCATTTATACCAGCGAACGGTCGAATACAATATTGGGTGAAAGCGAATGCTTTATCACCCAACAGAAAATAAGGGATTGGCACTGAATGTGGATCCGAAGGCAACACCGCAGGCTCTGGGATATTCAGTAAATTACGTTCCAAAAAGGCTAAATAACGGAGTGTGGCGTAAAACTCCACCATCCGAAATTCGTCCTTTCGCTCCAACGTCAACGAACATGAAATTACAATTACTATCAACAACTGCCAGCAATACAATACTGAAAAATTGTTCGTAGTTATAGTATTCCGTGCCGCTGTTGCGTGGAGCTTTTATTTCCACATGTTTGCCGTCGATAGCGCCAATAGCATGCGGAAAATTCCATTTTGTACGAAATTGTTCGAAATTTCTAACCAATCCTCTGTCGATGATGGGAACTGCGAAAAATAATCAAAAGTAGTTAAACGAATAAGAAATATACATTATTTGCTTCGTAGTAAATATGAGTACTAAATTTGTTAATGGATATGTAACGAGTCTTATTTCTTATTTCTTATTTATTCTAGCTGCAAATGGTACAGACACAACCGTCCGTACGTGGAACAACACCACCACCAGGACCATCAACTCAACACCATGCTCCAACAGTTTCGGTATGCTTGGTTAGGCTTATACATCATATTACTCATTAAACTCAGATGCTAACGACACTTTTGTTTTTATTTTAGTCTCAACTAAGTCCACCATCTTCTAGCACCCATGCTAATCCCCCACCAGAGCTACCATCGCACTCCCAAGCTGTGATACATTCGCCTAGACGTTTGCCAACTCCACCGCCACACGTTGATCATCCTCGTCAACAGGCGCGTGGCCTTAAACGTCGTTGGGAAGAAGCCAACCTCGCCTACAACGAGCAAGTGTTGAAGGTGTTGGAAAAGGTTTCTTCCGCGACGGAAAGGCTCACCAGCCAGACGGAGGGAGATCGATTTGGGCGATGGGTTGGCGATCTGTTGAACGAATGGTCACCCGAAAGGAGGCGGATTGCGAAGGTAGCTATCCGAAATTTACTGGCGGGGATGGATGCAGCGCGATTGCGGGAAAGCTACGGCTTGGATGTCACCAATATATTTGACGAAAACGATTAATTCGTTTTATGTTTTTCTTGACGATAACGATTAATTCGTTTTATGTTTTTTTTGACGATTCCTTTGTATTGTATTGTGTTGTTGTAATATTGTAATATTGTATTACTTATGTTCTAGTATTAATTGTGATCAATAAATTGTGCAATATTGAAATGAAATTTACCCTTCTCCTTTCTTTAACGTTATTTTCGTTATACTTAGTACATTCTTCTTCTTCTTCTTATCTGGCCTGCTCAAGATCGAGCACGTCGAGTAGACATGGCCTGGTCGCCAATCCGTTTCTTAGTACTTTAAGTTTGTTAAAATTTGTTTAGTAACGTTTTATCATACCTTAATATAATCTCGAAGCAATTGGACCAACGAATCGCAAACCTCACGAATAAATTTTGAGATTGACTGTGCAGAAACCTACAATTCCAAATTGAAAGTGAATAAAATGGAAAATAAATTATTTTACCACGTAGAGTAATCAGTCCTTACTACAGGGAGACGGTCCGGAGAAATAGGAGACCCAAAATGAATGAAATGTTATTTATAAATAATAAATTAGACGTGCTTTTCTTACCCGGTAAGCATACTCAAGGCTCTTAAAGTCATCTCCTGCACAAAGAAACCTGAGCGTTATAATAAATTTATCCCTGGGTGTAATTCCATCACGCATGAAGGTGTCTAGTTTCCGGATCTTTGGCGAGCGAGAGTAAATATTCAAAATCTCGCCTCGACATCCTCATGAAGTTTACGATCGTATTGTCGAGCTCTTCTTCCAAAATTGTATTTAAAAGCTGGCTAGCTTGACTATTTCTTTCGAGTAACATCGGTCGCATCCAAATGCGGCCTCTATACCGGCGTTGTTGAAGCAAGTGCAATGTAGCAAACGACCCCCACGCCTCTGTCCAGTTTAAAAGAGCATCTCTCGAGTGCATTGTCGTTGTGCTATTTAAAAACATTAATAAATATTCACATAATACGTTGCAACACATATACTGACTTCAATATAATTTGGCTTTACTTTTATTTATTGGTGCTCAACCGAAATAATAAGTTTGTTTACATTTCAATTGTCATCTACATTGGAGTCTTATCCCGCGGGTTATAGTTATCTTGCGGAATGGACACATATGTATATACGTTGTTTAAACCGAAGTTGTTGAAGCATGTGAAACTCCCTCGAATTCATTGCTATTATGTTTTTAAATAAATTTTATATAAAACATATCTATATGAAAAATACGCACTTGCAAAATTATTTAGAGAAATTAAATTTAGCTTCACAATATTTAATGACTCTCAAACAAATTTATTTTTCAATTTTAATTTGTTTACATTTTTGTTGCCAGCAAAATCGAGCTACCCTGGCCGCCTGCAGAAAACTGTCCTTTTTTCGATTAACAGCCATTCTTCTGTTTTAAAAATAATATTGACATTCACAATAATTATATATAACACGTACGTACTTTAAAAAATAAATAGCACTCGATTTTTTTCATTTTATTACAATTTATTACAATTTACAATTTAATTTATAAACGCCGACCAAAAGTAAAAATTGCAACGCATCATCAAAAATTGCAAATCAATCAGTAAACAGGTATGAGCTATTAAAAGGGGGCAAAACAACTGTAAGCTAAGGAAAGTGAAAAAAAAATTAGTCGTAAGCATTTTTTTGGTATATAAACTTGAATTAATTACAACAAATGATGGTCAATTTAAACAAAGCTTCGACGAGGCTAGAACTCGGTCCCGGCTCATTACCATCCACCTACATCTCATCCGAACACTCCACCCGATCGCGACGAGGCAAGCACTCGGCCCCGATCACATTTTGGTGGCTCCAGAGAGGAAGATACCTAACCGCGACGAGACAAGTACTCGGTCCCGGTCGTATTGGTGTCTGACTGAAGAATCTTTCCTCATTTACGGAGTGTAACGACAAAGAGATTAGAAGATAGCAAGCACAAGCACACCAATAGTGCATGGGTGCGAAGCGAAGGTCAAGTGAAGTAATATCAATTGTAAGAGTGATATCAGTGCACAGTAAAGTGCAGTGATACAAAAATCAAGCGAAGCTAGGCCTAGAGTAAAAGTGCCAAAAAAAACCAGTGCCGATCGCAAGAGTGATACAAGCACCCAGAGATTGCAGTGACAGCAAAAGACAAGCGAAGCTAGCCAGGTGTAAAGTGCAATAAAACCAGTGCCGTCCGCAAAGGTGAATCAGCAAAAGTCAAGCAAAGTGGAAGGTAAAAAAGTGCCGATATATTCAAAGAGACCTCAGGCGTAGCGCGATCACCGTCAATAATTGCTACAGTTAGAGTGATCAATATGTTAAAGTGCACTAGAACAGTTTCTGCAGCGCGAGTGCAACAGGGGGCGATTTCAACAACGTATTTGTAATCGGTAGTGGCGTCAGCAGTGATCATCGCGAACAGTAACCATCGCGACAGCGACCGCCGAAACAGAGGCCATCGCGACAACTGGAACCGGGACAGCGATCTGAACAGCAACATCAGCAGCAGCTACAGCGGCGTCAGCAGCGACCATCGCGACAGCGGCTAGAGCAGCAACATTTGCAGCAACTGAAGAACTGATTACACATCATCAGCGGAATCAACACCATCATAGGCAGAAACAACACGTAGTGACAAGTACGTGTGGGTATGGGAAGGAAAGAAAAGGGCGAAAAAGCGGTCACAAAAATGGACTATATAAAAAACCCAAACGGTCACTGCAGGTTATGCCAGAATAATGATGAATGGTCCAAACAAATCACGTGCGAATCATGCGATAGGTGGTTCCACATGGTTTGTTTGGATATTAAAAAGGAGGTAAAAAACTATATCTGCCCAAAATGTACCGAAGAAGAAAAAGAAAAAGAAAGTGAAAGGAGACTCTATCACAAACTAAGAAACTTCTTGAACAGTACAAAAGAGACAGGGAAGTCGCAGAAGAACAAAATCGAAAGGCAGACCAGGAAATCAAGAGATTACAAGAGACATTACTTAATGAAGAACAAGACGAGGTTGACTTAACGAACAACAAACAACTAG
>STHD01025993.1:0-14619 GCA_016170015.1 Anopheles longipalpis
TACAAAAATGTTGCGACTCATTCATCCCCTTCTTTCGGGGTTTGCGGGGCGAGGTTTATGTGTCTCGACCTAAATTGGAGGTCAACATCGTCACCCGCGTGCGCTCCAGAGATACATTTGCAGCCCACAATAAACCCCCCGCGCATCAATCGGTCACGATTCCGATTATTCTGGCTTCCACCAGCGTCCGTGTCAGAAAAATGGATAAAGTAAACGAAAGGAAAAGATGCTTTAGGGGCTATTTTTCGTACGATACAGAGAAAGATAGATAGGAAAAGGAACTCAGGAGAGTAACAGAGAGAGAGAGAGCGAGAGATGAATCGTCCAACCAATTTTTCTTTAACCACAGTTGCATAGGCACACTCAGGCGGGAAGACATTTTTAGGCCATCAAACGACAGCGTAGGCCCAACATGTGACCCCATAGGCCTGATCACCGTTTTTGGGCAGAGATTGGCGAAAGTCCGAAACTGGTGCAAGTAATTAGTTAATACTAATAGTAATTAATACTTTAAACTCAGCAAATTTTCGAGAGGTCCTCTGGAAGTGATATTTGTAGCGAGAGGTTGACTGTCTGGGTGCGAGAAAAATATTGGTTTAATAAGTCAATTATATTCAAATGAACATCCGAAAAATCTAAAGGCAATAGCATGGCTAATAACTTAGAGTATCGTATAAAATAAATGGATGGACAAGAAATTAAGATGGTGAGAATGAGATCTTCTTCTTCCGGACGACCGCTAAGGTCCTGCCGGCGATTTCTGGCTTACTAGGCATATTTTTACCGCGTAGCCGGATAGTCAGTCCTTGCTACGGGGGGACGTTCCGGATGGGATTTGATACCCGGTCCTGTCATGTGGAACTGGCAACGTTTAAAACATATACCACCAGGCCGTCCCGTGAATAAGAGATAAAATTTTCTATTTTTTGTAAGCTGAAGTTAGAAAAAAAAACATTAGAAACAATGTTTTGAGAACAGAAAAATTTCGCTCCTCAAAAGTCACTGAAAAGAGTTACACACATCTAATGTACAGAATAAATAAACAGATACTTATATCATTAAAAAGTTCCCAAAACAAGAAGCTGGCAGATTTGGACGAGATCTCATGCAAACCAAACAACATACGCCCAACAAAGCAGGAAATAAGGAACACGGACGAAAATGAAACACACTTAAGCCATAGATCAACACCGACGAAATAAACCATTCCTGTTGACAGCTGCTGGAACTGGAGTTTCCAAAAACGGCACAACCACGTGCGCAATGGTGGTGCGATTTTGAGCGTGTAGCCACCATTACGCAAACCACTAAACGCGCGCGATGGCGGCTGTGCTGGTCTACAATAGGAAGACCTACGGAGACCCCAAAGCGCAACATTAATGCTCCCCACACCACCCATTCATCCTTCCACCTGACGCTTTCCACCACACGAATTCGTAGTTGATCTTCACCACGCTTAGACCGAGGCGGGGCATTAACCTACGCAAAGCGGGCACCGTTCATTTTCCACCTGGCCCCGTTTAATGTTTTGGATTCAAATGAACAGTGTGGATATACCTATTTTTCTTTTTTTCATATGTTTGCCGGGCATATTAATGCTGCAATTTCCTCCTGGAATATAAACATAAAGGTAAGTACATTCCTCTTTAAGAATCGCTATGGAAACTCCAATGCTGACTAGAATCGTTCCGCTTAGGAAAAAAAGCATGACGGAAGCAGAAAACGCCGCACCGGAACTACCAGGTTTTGCGGGTTTGTTCTGCTTTGTTTCATAGTTTTATTGCTAACGAATTTAGCGGTTCTTTAAATTGGCAAACTGTTCGCTTGGTGACGAAAGCATACCGCTTTAGCTGGCAAAGTTTTTTTTTCGACGTAAGCAACAGAATTTGGATAGATTTTCCATTCCAATTCGTTTGCAGACGTAAATCTTTCTCTCTGAAAAAGCCTCATGGTTCGTTAATCTCATCAACATCGCAGCAGCATAAAAGTGAGCGCCTTAACAATGAGAGCATTTTGCCAAAATGGGAAATGGGATTTTGCATCACGAAGGAAAACCGATACCGGCCGGTTCCGGAAAAATCATCTCTTGCTAGTGAATGTTTTTTCGTAAATTGTTATTTAACATACCATTTTCAAATAATTGTACGATTAAATATTCTTTAATTTTTTTTCTTTTTCTGTTAATTTTAAAACAAATCATTTACCTTCTTCACAAAATTACGTAACAATCCAGACAATACAGAACCCTCAAATCTCACCATTTAACCTTCGATATCTCACTGCAAATGAGATTTTTCTCTCGCTGAAGTAATAAATTTGCACTCACAGTCAGGTTTAACATTTAAGCATTAAGAAAAACAAACAAACTTTTCCATTTACGGAAAATTAGTATACAATGTCAATGGTGCAATAAACGTACTATTTTTAACCCATCGTTTCCACTCCCGGCTCCACACAACTGCCACCAAAACCCCCCTCTTGCCAGCCACAATTGAACCTTGTTATGCTGTTTGGCTCACATGGAGAAGTGCACTTCAGAATTCACCATGAGTCATAGACGATAGCGCAATTGGCAAGCAGACACACACACACACCCACACACCTACTCACAATAAAACAACGTTTCTCACAGCACACATGCGCACAAGGCACAGAGACGGTTACATATGGAACGCGTGAAAAGAGCGATACACAGCTGGAAACTACATACAACAGAGAGGTTGGAGTGAAAAAATAAAATCAATGATTTGCGTCTTTAGACACAACCGATTGGCGTTACACGTCCAGAATGATGTGGCAAACAAACAAAAAATACACACAGATCTTCATGCTACCATTATTAAAAGCAGCTTCCTTTTTATCCACGCATACAAATCACTTGATAAGACGATGCTTTGATGTGTCCAAAAAAGCAATGAGTTTCGTATGGTTAATTACATTTTTTCTACACTTCAAATTTGTTTTTGCTTACCTTTTATAAAATACAAAATAGATTTGTTGTAAACACTTGTTTCTCGCACACTGAGGTTGCTTCGATTGCAACATTAAAAATTTTGTTACTTCACTGTCACCTTACAGGGGGGGGGGACTTTTTTTCTTCGCCTACTTCGTCAGCCGCCAAATCTCAGTGGTGGTTGTCAACCACCTCGGTCGCCGAGCCAGTTTTCCAACCAGCGACTACTTTATTGATTGGAATTGGAAACAATTCAGAACACCAATGACACAATCCGGCAGGTTCGCCGCCAATCGCACGCGCACCGTTTTTTTTTTGGGGGGTGACGGAAAATTAGCCCCCTCAAGCTTGGTACGAAAAGCCGAAAACGCAACGTGCCGGAAAACTTTCAACTTCACATATGAGCACACAAACTCACACCGGATTGCTTTGCCACTCCACCAAGGGGTGAAGGGTGAAACACTGGTAGGGGGAGGGTGGGGAGGGTAGCAAGTGGTCCGGTTTTTTGGTTACGAGAAGGTCGGCCGATAAGTATATATTGGCAAGCGGATCCGCGCGAGCACGTAACACGGCTGTGTTGTAGCTTTAACTAGCGTTATTTTCCTTTTCCAGTTTCGGTGTAGTCGTTGTCGTCATCGTTCGTCGTTTTGTCCGATTGTTACAAGCCTTCGAAGGCTGTTTCTTCCCCGTACTGCACTCGACAACGCGTGAAAACGTAATGAGAAGTGGAACCTCTGCGAAGGAAAGCTCAAGGCTTTCTCAACGCCGATACGCACCTACATACATATGCTCACCCTGTACCGTTTCACGTTGCTCACGCTCATTCTCAGCGTCGGATTTTTCTTTTCTCACCTTTCCCCAATTCGGAGCTCCGGAATGATCAAGCAGCACGGAAAGGGTTGGATGGGGCATGGGACGCATGTCACTTTTGCGATAAAAACTCTCTTTACTCTCTTTAGCGTCTGGAGAAAAAGGGAAACCATATAATATCACTGTGTTTTTTTTTGCCTTCTTATCGCCCGCTATACATTCCCAAAACAACAGACAGATATTCTAAATATTTAATCCTCCCACCAGCATGGAAAACAAACTCCCTCAAAGAAGCGGCCAGTAAATACAATTGCCCTTGCTGAATGCAGCAGCAAAATTGTACGCTTTTTTTTCCCTTCAGAGCAAGCGAGAGCTTGGCTGAATGTGTGGAAAATGCGAGAAAAGTGATAGGAAAAGCGCAAGTATCGAGAAAAGGTCACCAACAAAACCACTTGCCTGAATGTGTGTGTGTGTGAGTACGTGTGTGTGGGTTTGTTGGTGGCAAAACAATAATACTATCACCTCCGGCATTGCAGTTCAGCACCGGTGGCATTTTATAATGAATGGGAAAAATTCCATTACACCTGTATCACTGCATGTAAATTGATGTAAATGGAAATTTTCCTATGAAGTTGTACAATACAAGGAATCTTGGAGAAACTGTTTGATATGCGTTGTTTATCTGATTGAATTTCAACACGATTTAAATTGGCAAAAATTAATTCATAAACATAATGCGTTTCCATTTTTTTTCTTTTTTAAAGTTAAAGTTTTATAAAGGTTTAAAATTTTAAGCAATAAGTACTCAATGTTAATGTATTTGTTTGGTAAAATTGTATTTAACGATGTTCAAACGACAGGACTAATAGCAAATTACAAAGGAGCGCCGATTAACCGCGCTCATCGGGACTCGACCCCTGCCGGATAAGCGAATATCACGGATTATACGCACATTTCTTTTTATTGATAAATATTAGTGTTTAGTATGTAATGGGTGGACTTTTTTTCTAAAGCTAGATGTTAATTTGTTTTGGTGCACTTTGCAAACTAAATCTGTTATATTTGGTCGAAATTGAGTCAATTGTATCATTTCCTATTGAGGCTTTTATTTCTTGCCATCATCGGTTTGCAGTTAATATGTCAATTCGCCTTTGGAACTGTCATTTCCGAGCTGCACAGATAATGGGACAGCCGGATAAAAGGTACCCGTATAATCGGCGCTCCACTGTAATTAAAAATTGTTTCATTAACGATTTATAAATAATCGTCACACTTCTGTCACGTATGATAAAGATTTATTTTTGAACAGTAATCTTGATTAGTGTCAAACTTAATACCAACAATGCGCTGCACACGCTAAAATAAGACATTATGTATAATTTCTGTCGGTCAAAGCTTCGCTAATGAATAAAACACCTGTGCTCCGTTTAGGAGAGCTCTCCCTCAAGGCACACACAAAAATGGCTTCATTATTCAGCACCCAAAGACACACCATAAACGATCAGACGTAAGCGCCACTTCTCGTCGTACAAAAAGTCCATGGAGCGTTCGTTCGACCGCTTGTGCGTGGGACGCACGACGAAGAACTCGATCGGAATGCCTTCCAAATCGGCGAAGCGCATGATGTCAGCGGCTTTATCTGTCAGACAGCCACACTTCACTACGCCTACGGCAAGGTCAAACACAAGCTCAGGGAGCTGTTTTCGGAACGAATGTTTCGAGCTTTCAAGAAGGGAGGGGATAGACTCGTACTATCAGCAATCGCAGAACAAACCAGTCCCAATCAAAGCAAACACTGCCGTCGAAAACGGCAGATTCTTGAAATGTTGTTTCCTTGTTCCGGTTTCTCCAATGTTTGCTGTGATGACCATTCCTTTGTACAATAGTAAATTTTTTGTTGTTGGTTTTTTAGCGTCCTGTGTTATTGCGTCATAGCAAAAAAGGGGGCCCTCTATGTGGATATAGGGATTCTAGGGATACGCATGCTCCTTCTCCAGGAATATTACTCACACATACTCAAGAGCTTAAACAATTCGCCTACGAAGTAAGGATAAAAAGAATAAGTGAGTTGAATGCATTTTTTTTATATAAAAGTGTATACCTACTTATTTTGGGGGGAAAAGTTACGTGTATACGTCAAAGTCATATGACATTCGAAGCATTTGGTCACCAACGTCTGGACAGTTCCTACTCACATCGATGTGTCATCATCAAACCTTCGCATCCTTCCCATTCGCCACACTTTGCACATTATTTTTAACCTTACTACATCACAGAAACGGCAATACAATGAAACAACAAACAGATGCACTTGACCACCAGGCTGCCAATGTTTTTTCACCCGCACATACTTGTGTACAGCCGCGGTTGCTGCTCTTGTCGTTTGTAAACGTCAAACACTCGATCAACAGCTGTTAATAGGTTTGGTACACTATCACCTTTTTCATAATGCATATCGCTCCCCTTTAGTGCATTCGGTGCAAATACTGTAACTAATTAATATTGCACAAAGTCATACGTACATGCCGTACATCAATTAAAGCAGTTTGAATTATGCAACACAATTTGCGATAACTGCTCAGTCTGGATTTGTGCGTATAATAATTGCAATATGTCGTGGCCGTTCGTTATGAATATAAAATGTCCTCCAACATCCTCCCAAGGACATCCTTAAACACATCATAGCATCATTGGGTCTTTCAAGTCGAGAAAAATCGATTCACTTTTTGCTCCCTTCCAACACAATAAAGGGGCTTAATTTTGACAGCCACTACACTACACATCTAGTTAACGTTTACGTTCGGTTAGTGTGTGTGTGTGTGTGGGAGTATGTGAAACAATAGTAAGCGAGGTAGGGATACCCCTTTCGGTGGACTGTGCGTAAATCGAAAACACTACACAGTAAGGTACACATAACACATCGTACTCACGCACACCTTTTCAACGCTCACCCACACACACAGACACATTGTCGCCATCCGTCATTATATGCGCCTCGATCGATCGTTTACGTACAACAAAAAAAACACACAGTGAACGAAATAATCGCACACAGTACAACAGTAAACACGCACTCACACATGACCAAAGCGAGGAATTTGCCAGCGTAAATGAATCTAAACTTCCGATTAGAATATGGTGATAGCATCTATTCGCTTCATTGATAACAGTAGCCGTAACAGTTAGAAAACGGGTTGATTGTTTTTTTTTCATAGACGATACTGTTGTTTTTTTGTTGTTCTTTTGGAACAACATCGTGCCTATTTGGATACAGTAAAAGCGACGTAAGCTTCGTTGAACAGACCTTTCAAAGGAGGCCACACAACAGACAGTGCTGAGCTCTAGTAGCTAGACACCTTTTTGCCTGCCATCTTTGTTCATCGCTACTTTTTTTTGGACATGCATCAAATGCGTCCGTTGGGAGGCTTCTTTTTTGTCCAAACGGACACGCATTGGTCCAATATGGGGAAAAACAGCTTCATTTTTATATGACGGCTAAACATCGCCCATAGAATCGAAAGAAGATTTGAACAGGTTGAATAGGAACAGGTTAAATGGTGCAAAACCTTAAAAAAATACTTACTCACTGAGATCATCCAGAAAATTGTGGTTTTCTTTTCTTTTAGAAGAACTCCCGGAATGATCCACAACGATGTGAGATGGAAATTCGTTTCCTGCACACAGCTACGATGACTCCGTATGTCCGGGGTCCTTTCTCGCAAGTTCCGTCCCGCTTCCTTTCGGATGCAGCGTACGATGTGTGTTTGTGTGTGTGTATACCAAAACACGCACACAAAAGCAAACTGAAGAAGACTGCCTTTGCACAATTTTCACACTGCACACAAAGAGGATAATATCCTCACCACACAAAAAAAACGCACTTAGTGAGAAGTGAGGGTTGGTGGGTGATTTGCACTAAGGATTCTTTTTTTTCTCACACACTAATTTCACCTTGACTCACAAAAACGTCGCACACTCACAACAGGGGGTTGGTTTCACAGTGGGGTGCGAACTAGAAAAAAAAACTCTCACCCAACGAGAAGATGATCCGCAATAATCAGCACGACAGCAAGTGCCTGATGACGATAGTAGTAATGATCGGCCCCTTTGTGAAACAATAGGATAACCAGTTAGCTGGTGATGCATATAAAACCAACGCCACTATACACGAACGCCCCGCTGTACACGATCGAAACTTTTCTGCAAAGGCAGCATCCACTCTGCGCACTGCACTCCAATATATTGTGGTTGAACTTTTGGGTCGCACACACGTACACTGCTCGCTGACACGCACCCGTTGCGTCCGGGAAAAGGAGGAAAATTTTCTAGCGAAATCGACGACGACGACGACGTCTTTTCGCGATACGTCTTTCTGTGACTCGCTCTCTTCGGAAAAACGCTGATGATGGCGCTGCTGACGAATACGGGACAAGTGTTGTATACTCGTGTGCGTAATTTCATCAAACCACGCACGCACACACACGATACTACAGGCCATGTGCCTCTCTTTCTGGCCACAGTTAATTTGCTTTGCCAACGTACAATACTTTGCAACGGATGATTAAAAGCCGCACGCACACATAGCAATTCAAAAAATTCAAGCGATTATTGCAACTGTCAACATGCTTTCTTGATCAATAACACCGTAAGCGAAATTTTCTTTACCATAAAATGGATGCAAATTATAGCTACGGGTAGGCGTTTTTTTTTTTAAGTTTAGCAAACAAAAAAGTTTATTTTAATATGTATTTGCGATGCGAATCTTATTACAATAACTGCACTGAATTGACAATTTTAATTAATGAAAAATCCAGCATTCCAGCAAAATGGGGTTCCTAAAAACTCAAACAAATGTCAATCATGCTTCAGTAGTAGGCAATCGGTTCCCTGCAACAGGCGGTTTGTTGTTTTTACGATTTATTCTTCCCTGTTGTTGTAAAATCTTGAATAGTATGGAACAGGAAAAACCCTATTACGCTGTAGTAGCCGGATTGTGTGCTTCATTTGCAAGTCTCTTCGGAAAATTAACCGCAAACAGTGGCCGCTTGTTGGACTGGTCTGGACTTTCTACGGTAAGTAAACAGAACGGTTCATGCTTTGCTTTTCTTTTTGCTACACCCATCTGTATCTGTAAGTAAGGGTTCAATGGAACATTATATTACGGTAGCATTATCCTTAGGATTCTATATAATAATCAGCTAAAGATGAAAAAGTGAAACACTGTTTTGCTCTTTTCACAACACAGATGACTGCTGTCATTGGGCTGTGTTTATGCTGGTCTATTTTGACAGTTTCTGGTTGATTGAAAAACAAGGGGTAGAGGAGAGCAAAAAATATACACAGTGCTTCACTTGCTAGAAAGGACGCTTGTGTTGTTGAACACACCAAATTTTAGGAGCAGATATTCGTGGTGTGGAAGAAATACCATAAACAAACAGCGATCGAATAGCCACCAGCCCGGAACACACAGTTCAAAGCGGTTTGTTTGCAGTGGCGTTAGCGATGGGTCCGACTAAAATCACCCCCGAGGATCAAGCGTTCAACATTAATTTTGTGGGAGAGGTGAAGAAATATCCGTGCCTGTTCGACAGCGCGAATCCAGACTACAAGCAGCAGGCGTTACAAGACAGAGCCTGGTTGGAAGTGTCGACCGCCGTTCGAGAGAGTACAGACACCTGCAAAAAGCGTTGGCGCAATTTACGATGTTGCATGACGCGTTACCAGAAATCGGTTCGCGACAGCAGCGACCAAGCTGCGAATGCACGACGGAAACCATACTATCTATACAATCACATGCAGTTCGTACTGCCGCACCTGAAGGCACGAGAAGAATCTAATGTCTATGAACCAGATGAACCTTCGTGGGCGAAAGCGGAGAGCGAATCGTTAAGCGAAAGTAAACACGAAGAGGACGAAGAAATGGAACCACACGAGATCGAGACGATCGAAGTACCGGAAGAGGATCATAGTGACCAAATTAAGGATAGTATTCTAAGTTCGATCAAGATCGTACCTATAGGGCAAGAACCACAGTCGGTTAGCGAGCAGGACCAACAACAGGACGTGCTGGAAGCAAGTGAAACAAATTCAGCCAACCAGACGGCGTATGAATTCATTGCGGCACCACCGCTCAAACAATCTCGGCTTTCGAATACACACACTAGTGTAGAATCGGTCAGTCCAGTTGCTGTTAGCCCATTGCAAACATCGACATCCGATTCGAAACGAGATATAATCGGCCAGCGGCAATACTTTACACTGACGAGCACACCGATCCATTCCGCAAACATCCCAATGTCCTGCTATACCACAAACCCGCTGTCGTCCCAGTCTCTCCATCAGCAGCAGCAGCAACAACAAACGATTTCCCAGCCACAGCTGCAAACGCAGGTGCCGCCGCATTTCACTATCATTCCGAACACACCGTCGATGACTAATGATGCGGATCACAATTTCTTCCAAAGTCTCGTTCCCGATATTCAAACGATGACTATGGAACAGAAAAGAAAGCTCAAAATTGGCATCCTACAGCTCATAGACAAAATTCTCAATACGTAAACACCATTAACGTATCACCCCGTCGCAGGAGCGATTTTTTAGAAAACGAAGTAAATTTGTATATGGGATTTAAAAAAAAGAGAACATTTCGAGAATGGCCTGCAGGAAGGGACTGAAACACTGGAACCCGCCGTGTGTGGCAATATAATTTTCTATTACAATTAGTAAAGCAGTAAGAGTCAAGAAATAACTACATCAATGCAATGTGCAAGATTTATAGATCGTAAGGACAGGGAGCTAAGCGAAGATTTTAGAATAGTAGATCATGTTTAGGATAAATTTTCGTCTGCACTCATCGTGCAGATTCTCTCCTCACATCCTATTTCCTCATTATCATCGTAGCAAGAGCATTGTATAGCATGTCATAATTTATTGTAAGCATAATTTTATCAGATCACTTTATAATAGAATAAAAGTTCAAAATGATGTACCTAATACCTACTGATTTCTGATTGAATTCGTTTCCTGTACTAATTCCCCAAAATTCCGCATCTCTTTGCTCCTAGTGGCCAGGAGGTGACCTCCTCGTGCAAGCTTTATGCGTTCTGATTATGATTCTGCTTAATGGGTGCGTTTGGCGATTCTTCGTTAAAGCGCTGCACGCAGGATCCGGATCTACGCTTCGTGCATCGTTAACCAGCGCTGCCACAAACTATGTCGCCTCGGTGAGAAGAATGATACAGACCGTATTCCGAACCATACTGTTGATAGTTTCCTTGTTTCAGGCAATTCTAGGTTTGCTGTTATTCGACGAACGAAGTACACTGCTCTGGTGGTTTGGGACCGCTCTGGTTTTGGCAGGATTGCTGTTGATCATTGGTGGTTCGGATGAGGAAAAAATAAGCACACAATCAAAACGAACAAACATTAAAGAGGAATAAAATTTATAAAATAATTTTTATACGCTTTGTCTTAGATGAATGAAAGGAAATCTTTGATCTCCAGTTTTGCTTGACGATCGATCGTCTTAATGTATAGTCCGTACAGCAGTTTTGATTCGCAGCACCGAATTGGCGATCGGTGCGACGACAACATACAGTGCGATCGTCCCAATCGCAATCACCAACGTTAGGCGCACGTTTGCCTCGTTATCCTCCTGGAACCAGCGCGAATAAACGCCCAAAGAAATCGTCGTTACACCCAGCAGATAGGCAACGGTTCCAGCAATGCCGTGCATCAGCTTGCTATAAATCGGGCTTATATGGTGACGCAGCTGAAAAGCATACTTCGTCGTAACACCGCCTCCAATGGATGCCAGCGTGAAGCATACGGTCACAAGACCGAAAATACCATGCAGTGTCTGAAAGTGGGGCTTTCCAAGCCGAACTTTGTTGAGAAAGATGCAGACGGACGCGATCGTTATCAGTATACCGGCAACCGCCTGTAGCACCCAGTGTAGGAACACTTTCGTCCTATGGTGACATCGGTGTGTGAAATAGTTCGTTCCAGACATCGTGAGTACGGCTTGGGACATGAGGATCAAATACTGAAAGAAGCGTAAGTGTAAAACCGATTATAACAGCAAGCGATCATTATTTGTTCTAATGATCTTACCCCTATCGACATGAACGTTGGATGCCAGGAGAAAAGTACCATTGCCTTGTTGAAACAGTGATAAGTTATGTACCCGGCGACGGCAAACATTAACCCGTTGATCAGCAGATTTGCGAGTAGTAGCTTACGTCCAAAGGTGACGCCTCTGTCGATTGCTCGATTGTTCACGTTCCGATTACCATTTCTTTTGCCACGATCCATACCTTCGTTCGTAGCGGGTGTTTCCTCGATAGAATCTTTCCGTTCTTCGTCGCGATAGTCGGCAAAAAGTTCTTCGTGTTCCGCACTGCTAGCTTCTGGCTCTTCCCCACCCATACTGCTGACGTGATGAGCGTTGTTTCGATAGGAACCGTTCACGGGAAAATTTCGCCTTATCTCTTGGCCCCTTCCCACAATACCTGCGTCGTTGTTGTTATTTTGCTGCGTTTCCAAAAAATCAGCTGTCGTGCGAAAGAGGTGAAATGAACGGGGTAAAAACAATTGCCACACACGATGTTTACACTAATTCCTCGACTTCTTTCAACACCATTGCAAGTGGAAGGCGGAGGATCGTGCCGTACTACCTGTTGATCCTGCATCCTGCACCAACCGATCGTATGGAACGGTGCCCCGAGATGGTGTACCGTCTTTTCCCATGCTTTCGGTTTGCTCAGAATACCTGTTCAATGGTGAACGTTGCCAAACACTAAACCTCGAAATGATCGCACATCGTTGCCGTGGTCAATTTGCAGCTCATTATCGCTCAAGTGGTTCGTACGGAGCATGGATTAAGCAAATACTATGTTTGCACAATGATTTCCTTCTTATCTTGCAAGTATTCGGGAGACTGACTGGTTCAAAATTGTTCGGGATTGAAGCGATTGATAGATAATTAATTGGTCGCACCATTTAATGATCAAAACGCATATGAATTGATTGGTTGCTAATTAACGAACTCGGTAATCGATACAAATTTCTATTTCTATGCAGGTTTAGTTGCACTTTTTTAAATTTAAATTATTATCAAGCGCGGTGTTACGCAATATCTTTGATTGAATATTGCTTCCGTGTAGTTGGTGCTTAAGATTATGCGTGCTACGCGTGTGTATGTATTGGTGAAGGGATGAACGTGTAAAACCGCGCGCATTTCAGACAATCCAAGGAGACGCTATTGTTCGCCATTGTAATCAAAACGTTTCGCAGTTTCAGACGTGTGATAATTACTACAGCTGTGCCATTACCGTTCAGTTAAAGCGTACTTTTATCCAAAATGAAGAAAAGTAAGTGTAGTCGAAGGATGTAACGTTTCATAATGTTGTTACCGTGGTTCCTATTTCCGTTCCGTTAGCGACCAAATCTTCCCGTGCTGGGCTTACATTTAGCGTCGCGCGCGTATCGTCATCCTTGCGAAAAGGGCAGTACGCGACCCGCATCGGTGTTGGATCTTCCGTCTATATGGCGGCTGTGCTCGAATACTTGGCGGCGGAAGTGCTTGAATTGGCAGGAAACGCAGCTCGGGATAATCACAAATCTCGGCTCACGCCGCGTCATATTCAGTTGGCCGTGCGCAATGATGAGGAGCTCAGTAAACTGTTGCAGGAGATTACCATTTCGCAAGGAGGTGTCATGCCGAACATCCATTCGGTGCTACTGCCACGTAAAACCGGTGGAAAATCTGCTGCAGGCGCTGGAACCGGACAGAGTCAAGAGTATTAAGGTACATTTCAGTCGACAGCCACGAACGGATCGACTTGTTTCTTTATTGATAAACGATTTTAAAATGTTACTCTTGAAAACTATTTGAGATAGAAGATAGAACGCTCAGGTAGCTTTGTTTTAAGTAAGAATTTTTATGTTACATTCCCGCTTAGAATCGATGCATGCAATGGGGAAGCTTCTGTAAATGGTCTGGTTTTTGGTTTAGGAATAGTGCACTACATTTCATTTATTAAGTAATGTACAAGATACATAACCGATCAGTCAATACAAACACTTTCGTAATTATTTCAAAACATTTCAAATTGTCTGAACTCAGTACATGATATAAGATATTCATATTCATAGCCGATTGCCGATAGGAATGTAGCGCACAGCAAAGTGAAGAGAATGAATAAAAATCTGTACAATCCCAGAATGTCTCAAAATAAATTGCATGTAAAAATGCCATGTCTATGTTTAAATCAAGTTTCATATTTTGCCTAACTTATCTATCATGCGTTCAATGTTCTAAAGAAGGAAAGTTGTTTTTTACACTATTGTTCGAATACAATACTTTACTGCCGGTATCTATACAATAGCAAGTATGATCTTTAAAAAAATTACACTAATTATGCTTCAAGAACTACCCATATCGACCACCTTACAGTTTCTAGTTAAAAACCCCATTTCGGCCTCGTACAGAACTTCGTTGATTAACCGTTGTGAGAAGGTGACCTGTAGTTTGTCGAATGAACGCAGCTTGTGCGCTACCAACTTGCCATACACGTCGAACTGATCTTCTTGGACGCTCTGCTTCACTACGGGTTGATTGTTTTGTTCGTTTGTTTCCGCAGTTTCTATGCGCTCTTGATCTACTTCGGGTGGAAGCAGCTTTCGTTTTTTATGCGAAAGGTACGATTGTGATGTACCGGCGGCAGACGATTGTCGTCGTGAGACGGAAGTATATTCTGATAGTGTGTCACCATTAAAGGGATCTACAGTATTTTTGTCGCTATCCGTTTCCGAACTAACATCGTCAAGATCATCATGATGCTCGTCGACCTCAA
>STHD01025994.1:0-14618 GCA_016170015.1 Anopheles longipalpis
TGCGTGCTAAAGACGGACAGGTTAGGCAAGCAGTGGTGGAAACAGCAAACGGTATTTATAAAAGACCTGCAACGAAACTGGCCGTATTAGAGATAGGTCCAAGAAACGTACTTACCGAGTAGAATTGAACGTAAAGCACATGGGTAGTGACGTGACAGTGCTTCCTAGTGTGAGTGAGATGCAGCTAGTGAGAGCATCTCACTGTGGGGGAGAATGTTACGAACAGATTTGGCAGCACTGACACTGCACGGAAAACGCGATAGTCAGATTAGGTAAACAATGCGAGTTTATGGTGGAAGGTTGAGATCGCGTCGTCGCCGTAGGGTCAACGAGCGAGGATGTGCAATGGCCGAAAGGAAAAAAGGATATAAATAGGGGTTAGGGAGGAAATCGCGGACATTGTTCGATTGCCCAGCACAAGCACTTTAATTTTGGTTGCAATAAAGAATTTGTTCCCTAAAAGTCGTGCTTAAGATTTCGTTTTTTACAGTTGTCATGTATTTAATGCTTCCCTATTGGATAGTTTGCTCGTTCTCCCTACCTTTACACCAGATTAAGAATGTTGTCGAAAGACTCAATGTTTTATAAACTTTCATTTTTTCTCTCAGTTTAGCACAAATGAGGTTCACCATAACCGCTTATCAAACAACCCACATTGTGCATCAATTATTGTAAAATACATAAAGCATTCTTCAATATTCTTGAACAGTGCGTATGATCAAGCTGCTATAGGAAGTTACAGTTCTTGGTCAACTTCTATCGCGAGATCAGAAATAAATCCCTTAAGAATCGCTATCGTCTTTGCCTGATTCAGCACCGCGGGGCAATAAATCTTCCTTCGCCCGATCGAAAGTGATCGATATACACGGCTTTATTGCTGTTTCTAACCTTGAGATATATTTGCCTTGACTTCGTAGGTGGCCAGCAATTTCTGTGTGGGTTGAGAACCGTGCGAGTAAGAAAAAGGTTTTTATTTTATTGCTCCTCATTTAGGATTATAATCGTTTCATGGCGACCTTGGTGTGATAAAGAATGGTTGGCTCAAATACCACACCAGCAAAGCGCACCGGTGTGGTATTTGATGTCTAAGAATTATTAATACATAGATGAGTAATGAAGCATAGAAGAATAAGATTTATTGAATGATACGACGTATAAGCGGATTACTAAAGTAACATCCGTTATTAGTGTTAGTTGTCTAGATGTACTCTAGACTCTAACACTAGTCTAGATGTACTCTGAAGTTCTATGAAGCATCCTCAGAGATCCTGAGAATAAGACAAAAGTTTTTAAAACCTTATATTTTAGTAGACAACAGATGCTTCAAAACAAGATATTACTATAGACAAAATAAGCGACTTTTTCTTTAATCTTTAATAAATGATGAAGGACAAGCAAGGTTCATTTCTTTGACTAGCTCTAGGAAGGACCGGTTTTTATTTGCGCTTTAAAATTATTTCTATCTATAGCAGGAAATGACAGTGAAGCTTCTCTTCTCCCTTGGAAACAATAAGGAAAATAGCATCCATTTGCCAAAATTCACACCCCTGACAGATTCACCATTAAGCTGCGAAAAATAAAGCGTGAAAAAGAGCAAACATGAAGGGGTCCCATCGATTAAATCGGTTCGGAATCTGTGGAGTGATTGGAAGGTAGTTGCAAACGCACAATGAACTCGGTATTCTTTTTTTTTTGGTTTTTTTAAATACAAAAATCTGATCGTCATCCTTCTGTGCTTGATCCAGCCCAATTTCTCTGCCTGATCCAGCCCCATTTCTCTGCCCTTGTGTGTCTGTGTTTCAATACAATGTGATTCCGGGTCTCCGGTCCCCCCCGGTGTATCGCCGGGTGGTTCGGCAGGCGGTTCCGTTGCGGTTCGTTGGTTTTTCCCACCGGAAAATTATCTCCCACACTCCTATCTCTCATGTGTTGGTTCTTTAACCACATTATTTTGTTGCATCGTGGCCAACAAAACGGTGTGTGTGCCGGTTCCGCCGAAATCCGTTCAAACATCACCACACTATAAACGGGGGAGGGTGTGCGTATCGGTAGGGTGAGGATATGTGGTGTACGACGACACCCAAACACAATGTCAGCTTGTTCGCGTTTTTTTTTTCGTTTTTCTTTTATATTTTCACGTTTATTTTGAGGTTTTTTTTACTTCGCGAGGCAGAGATGTCGTCCTGTTAGTCAATCTGTGTGCTCGCGCTAGTATGAAAGCGAAATTGCGACAGGCGAAGAAACGAAAAAAAGGTTCTCAGTAACTGGAGAATATTGGTTAAAAATTGGACAACTTTTTGTCCATTCTTTCCCAATGTTTTTGCTTCTTTAAATCTTTTTTGGGGGTCCTAAAATGTTGAGGACCTAACCCTTGGGAAAAAAGGGTTCAAAGGAATGAAGTGCAAGTAACCATTGCCAGACATCAGGCCGATGATGTTTTGTGTTTTATGTTGGTGTATGTACCTTACCACACACAGCAGCAAACAAATGCAGCGCAATTAAACGCAACACAATGAAACAATTTTCCATCAATCAACCCTCGTCCGTTCGTTTGCTCTCCCGGTGTCACTGTCCACATTGGGGTGACCTTTCATTCCTTTATTTTTGGTGGGCGGTTTTTTTTTGTTTACGTTCTACAGCAATCCGGCCCAGCCTCAATACCGGTGGGTCATCATTTTCTTGCAGCTTTCGGCTTGCGTTTCGGATGCTGGAAGGTACGGAGAAGTGCATTTATTGTGCATCAATGTGCCAACAATCGTTGGTCATTTTGGTTCAGTTTAAAAAACACTTTCATTTCCTCACTTGACAAGTGGGTGAATGAAGGTGTGAAGAATGTTTATTCTATATAAAATTGCAATATAAAATTATTCTTTTACTAACTAACGATCCCGGAACCATTAAAAACCGTTACACATTTTACTGAGTGTACGCTCTACTCTCAGGGTGAAAGAATAATGATGGATAAACTGCTGGATGTCGTCGAAAATTGTGGTAATAAAATGGTGCACAGGAAGTGTACAACACAACTACACAAAACTTTAATTTTCATTCGTAGCTTCTTTAATGATTTCGGTTTGGCAACCGTTGGCAACTCTTTTGCCTTGAGGCAACTGGGACACACGATTTTGGCAATGATTTGGTCCGACATATTCCGCCATTCGGTTTGACGATAGTCGTGACGGTGCTTTAAATTGTTTCCTGTGTTGGTGTCAGTAATGGTGTTGTTTTTTTTTTCATATTAAAAAAACGAAATATATTATACTGTTGTTTTTACATCGCTCGAGATATTTCTAAAGAGCAAGCTATTTTTTTTATTTGCAGACATTAAAAAATGCATTTTATCCGTTTTAAGTAATGCTATTCAAGGATTTGTTGTGATTTGTTCGTTGTTTCATGTAGCTCGCTTAACCTGGAGGTAATCCCGTTCTAGATTTATTTCACTGTAATTATGACTGTTGAGCGCTGAGAGCGCTGCGTAAATTTGCGTCCACAGCCTTGAGCATATGGCTCGGTTCATTGAGATTGAAGCCTAAGGATCGTTGGCTGAAACTGATCTTAAGACGTCTTAACGACTTTAACGCAAATGAAAAGTTTGACGATTCGACAATTACTACCCTATTTAAGCTGATAATAAATAAGATAATTTTTCCCTTCTTTGTTTGGTGATAATCACATACCACAAAGCGTTTCTTATTATTAAGCCAAAATATGAGGTGATTAAAAAAGGATGTGTGCTTTGTACATGCTTTCGAATAAAATTTATATTAATTTTAAAGTCTGAGAGTTTTCATGATGGTTTGCGAAGATTATCCTGTCTTTGACCACAAGATTATTATATAATTAAGATTATGTTTGATAATTGTTTCAATATATTAGCAATATCCTCGCATGCTCAATGGCCTAAAGCTAAAGCTATTAAACAGCTCTTTCGATAAAATGGCCGCCCGCCGAGAGCGAACCTCTCACCTGTCAAACGCTGGGGTCAGCTGTCAAAATCGGGTTTAAAAATGGCACCAAAGCCAATCGTTGCAAACACGCGAAGAAACTTTCTTGATGACCTAATATTACAGGCTACTTCCAAACATAACTTGCGTCTCTAGGACTGTTCCCAATTTGACCGTCTTTTTTACCCCTGCGGGCGATAATTTATTTCTATGTATTTGGCCCACGGAAAGTGCACGCGGGCACATTACCCACCGTTTGATAACAGAAAAACCAGTTCATGTGCCAGAAATCGGTCATTTACACCATCCTTTGCACGCCGTTTGTGAAAGTGCATCGTCGTCACCATCACCACCACCACCACCACCACCACTACTATCATCTTTTTTTTTACATTTGAATGTCCATCTGGCGCAGCGTTTCAGGCCCACCTTCTTAGGGTCGGTAAAGTTATCGCCGATCCAAACTAGTAGCCAAACAGCAACAAACAAAGTGGTAAAATAAAAGTACACCATGTACCTCGAAAGCGCAGTTTTAGCGTCCACGTCAGGACCGAGGCTGACCACCCTCTCCCCGTAAATGCATCCGATGGTTTGGAAAAATGGAAACGATTGCACTTTGAGATTGCGGGTAAATTAAGGTAACGAAATTAAAAATAATTAAGCAACCGAACGCAACTACTCCCCACGCCTTAGTAGAATTACCCCCTTTGATGTGGGTACGTGTATGGCTAGGTACTAGGGGGGTGGTTGGAGAAAGCAATAATGATTGCAAAAATTCATTCGAATAGTTTTGACTGAAGTAGTACAAAGAGAGAGAGAAAGAGAGAGAACTGTCAAAACGGAAAGTGCAAGACGAGTGATCCTACAAATTATGAAAGTAATTCCGAGTAAGCGAACCGGATGTGACGGACCAAAAATGGTCCGCAAGTGTGAAGGGGATGGAAGCGACGATGATGGTAGAATGTATTTCACGTGTCATTACCCACAACGCGCACCTTATCTGAGTGTTATTTATTACATATTTAAACTAAATGAATGGACTTTATCTTTTGATGAAGCGGTTTTCGGTATATTGTGTCTGTTTTTTGTTGTTGTATAATTTAAAGAGTAGTTTCATTGCGGTTTAATTGTTCAAATTGCAAAATTTAGTTTAACCACTTTACTTCCGTTTTTGGGGTTTCGTTTGGAAACGCTCGAGTGCTTTGTTTTAATAACAATTTCTGACACTACATTCTTTTTGCATATTTTTATAAAAATTGGCCCCATTCGATTCTTTTGGCAGTGCATGAAAAGCATTAATAATAATTTCGCTTATAAATCTCACACAAATTGTCTGTATGCTTTAATAAATACATGCACAAAGCCGTTCATTTAAATCACCGGGTGTACGGCAGCAAGAAACTCGTAAATTGCTTGAATCCCAAAGGAGTATCTCCTCGCTTGCTGCGTCGAGATGGAACAAAAGCCGATCGTAATTAAGTGGAAATAATGTAATAAATCGTAACACGGCGATCGCAACTGTTCCGTTAATCCTCCATGGCCGTCACGATGGCTTTCCAGCTGAATCTCCTTGCTTTTTTATATACCACTGGAGTCGGTGTGTCTGTGTGCATGCGGTTCTGATTCTTGTCTTGTCCCAACCACAGAGAATACCTCTAGAAGGTAATGCTGAGAAACATACGACGATCATTAGTTGCAATTGGACTTCGTTCAATCGCGAGTGAAAAGCCAACGGAACCTAGGTACGATGGAGCAAAACAGACCCAATATGTATGCACCTTCGAGTGGGGAAGTAAGCAGTAGGGAAGAAGCAAAGGGGTAGATGATTATGATCACAGTCGGGAGGGTGAATACGGCTAGGACAAAATGGAGGTAGTTTGTGAGTTTGCACCAAACCAACAAAAAAAAACCCGTTCCTTTTGAGATCCATTTCTTTCTTCTCCGACGGTGCGTCGAGAAGAGTGAGTTTTGGAAGCACAGGGTAAGGAGTTAAACAGGCAAGGAAAGGTACACGGTCTGGCATACATTCGTACGATACTCACCGCAACCATCTGTATATGGGATGGAAAACTCAGATTGACGAGTAGAGATTAGAAGACAGAATCAGATCATGATTCATTAAAATGATGAAAAAAACAAAGAAAACTCAAACGCATTCCATGTTGTAGTTTGAGTAGTTTGAAGAATAAATGCTTACTGCAAGAAAAGGAGTAATTGTTCTTTTGTTGTATTTGTTATTCTATTCTTCATCTATTCTATTTTTTTATTCACATTTTTGCAACATTTATTTGTTGGACATGTTTGATACAAATTAATGTTATTTTCTTTATTTTTTCAGTTTTTGTTTTATTGTCTGGTTGTCCGGTCTGGTTTTCATTTTTGCGTTGAATTTTGTTTTTGATTGTATTGTTCATTGTTTTATTTTGTTTTCGCCTTAAAGTTAATTTAATTAACTATATTTTTTATTTATTACTTTTGTTTAGTATTACTTTTGTTTTATAAATAACTATCAGTTAAAAAATCTTAATATTGATTAATACAGAATAGAAGTTTCTTTATTGTTGTACATGTTCTTCCCTTTCGTAGTTTCATGCGAAGTTGATAGTTTGTTTTCGTACGAAATAAACATTCGCAGCGCAGGAAAAGACAAATTAAAATACCATAAAAATGGCGTTTTTGTTCATTTGTTCGCTTTGCGGGGTTCGTAAGCGTTACTCTGCCCCACGATCGTTCCAAAAAGGGTTACTGCACCGATCAAGTGATGTATGGGGCTATGAGAAACTTAATCGGATTGAGAGTAACAAACAAAACAAAAAAACAGTCAAAGCGTTCAGATGGAATAATCGGAGCGGAAAAAGAGGTGGACACCCTTTGTCCCGGTCCCGCTGGTAGCGCGAATGAGTCGTTGGTTTTCAAAACTAAGCGGAAATGTTAATTTCCTAAAGTGAACACGACAACACACACACACACACACACACAGTATTACTGCGTTTCGGAAATGGTGAAACTGTTTTACAATGCGAAAAACGTGATCAACGAGGCACTTGGAAATATGTTTAAAAAAAACCTAAAACGATACACACGCACGCAAAACTATGTTCCACCTAGAAGAGGTCAAACATTGGCAAAAGTAGTGGTGTACGGGTTAGTGACACACGGAGAGCAACATATCGGGAGCGGCAAGAACCCGCACATCCGAAGGTAAGCAGTAAACTAGAGGAACGCAAAATGTCAATGACACTCAGTCGGAGTGTTGCGGTTCTTGGTTCTTCCTTTGCCCACCATTCTGCCGATCGGTACCAGCCAGACCAGAGGGTTAGAGGACCAATTCCAAACCTTGCGCAGCATGCGAAAGAACGGCTCCTTTGCGTACTCTTGCATCGTCTGATGGTTTGTTCACCAATTGCCGCCGGATCATGCGTTTTGTTGGTTCAGCTTGCTCTGATCGATGGTCAAAGTCTTGACGGCGCAGTGTAGCGTTTCCCCTCGTTTGACGAGGCAAATGGGTGCGCGACCTCATTTTGTGCTCTGCGTTACAGTTCGTCTCCCGACATCTCTTGGACCCCACACCATCTTCAGTTGAAGATTGTGAAGCATATATTGATTTGAGAGGCATTCCAGTACGATAATGGCCGACTCTCCAGTAACTCCCCAGAGTTTGTTTGATCGTGACAAACTAATGAGATATTAGTCGCCTGCTTTCTGTTTGTTTGTCTGCAGAAAATTTGTTTACTTAATAAAGCGAAACATACAACAAAATTAATTGGGAGAAAACACAATTAATTAGCGTGTTTCATTTTACGAACATATCGGGTCATTTTAGTGTAAATATATAGCAAATATCTCTACCAATGATTAATTTCTTTTAATGTAATCTTATGCGCGATAGGTCATGTGTGATCGATGTTGTACAACAATCAACAAGGTCGCGATTTTTACTAAAAATGTTTTCGACTCAATTGACAAAATGGTGAAGGATGTTAAATATCTCCATTCACGTTTGGGTATGTGTTGGAAATGTTTTAAGGCTCCACCGTTTTTAAGGTTATCTATTGCCATTTTTGTTGTGTGTGTTCACTAAATTTTTCACCATACCCGCATGCTAGTCCCAGCCAGCATTGACCCGGTTGACGTATTTTCTAGCAAACAACGCGTATACGGCGCACATTAATCTCGTCCAGCCGCACGCGTTCGACGATTGCGTCACTACTGCTCCACACACTACTACTGCGCCATAATGAGCTGCGCACGGGGTGAACTAATTATTTGCCATACTTGCCAATTTAAATCCGGTCTTCCCCGGGATGGATTGGCGGGAGCAAATGTGTATGTGTGTGTGTGTGTGTGTGTGTGTGTGTGTGTGTGTGTGTGTGTGTGCGTGCGTGTGACACGAAGGGGGTAGAAGGGTGATTGGAATAGCAAAACGCGATACGCAACGCAAAATGGTCATGTGAGTGTGCAAATTTTAGTACGCTTTATTGCTTCGCTTTAGACGAAAACAAAATGGCCGTTTGTTTAGCGACCTTTTTGACTACCACATTTGGGGGATGTTACTGGTGGTTTTGTGTACCAACATTGATATATTGGTCAGGCGTGTCGAATGTGTTTTATAGCAAAATGTCAGCATGGAATGTAATGAGTTTTATTTTAAGTTTTTTTTATTTATTTATACTAATGGTTTTTACAATCCTCCAACCCATCGTGGAATTATGTCACTTTAGGGTAATGATATATTTATGTTTTTGATTATGCAATTACTTGTTTTCCAATAAATAAGAAGTGTTCTTCGTATATACAACAAATTTATGGAAAAAACCTCAACCCTTCTTAACATTTGTATACCCCTCTTCGTATTAGTGAATCATGCTTTAAACGAGTTTTGAAGCGTAGCAAGCGTTTCAGTACCCTTGTGCTCCATCCACCGAACGACTTAAACGATGTCACAATGTTTTGGGTCATTGTCCTTTGGCTACCTTCATTCATTACCCAATGTATGTTCAACCTATGTATAATGATCTGATCGGTGTAAACGTGAACAACGCCTTATGTTTTCATGTGGGTGAGGTAAGAAGATTTTAAGGAATATATCGTCTGGTTATTCATGACATAACCCACCCAAGCGATTCTTTTTGAATAGGCAACCTTTCGTCATTGCTGAGCTTTTACTTCATCTATATTTAAGATCCCAATAATTCTTCCAAACATGTTCTCCGAAGTTTGAAAATTAAAGTCTCGCATGCAGCTTTCTGTGTCGAAGGTGAAGAAAATACAGGTAATCCGAATGTATCTGTTTCTAGAACTCTACTGATATCCAAGGTATTTGAGAATTTTTCATCCAACTTTGGTTTGGTGTGTTAAGTTATTTATTCCTGATAAGCTTAGACAAGATTCTAAACTAGGGCTGATTGCGTCGTATGTTTTTACGCTGATGATTACTAGAGAAATCTTAGATCTTTGAAGGATCTAAACACAACAAAACGAGGAGCTAAAAACATTCCTAGTAAAACTAGTTTTTGTAATTTGATCTTTTACCCGATAGCAGTGTTGTGTTTGGCATCTCTGTACCGCGAACCATGTTGTTTGCTGCTCGTCAAGAAATCAACTTTTGGTCGTAAAACGTGATTTATTGCGGATCCATTATCTAGACACAAACACACGGTGCGCATAGTGATGACTTTGTAACTTTTTTACTGGTGCGTTTGCAGAAACGAAAACATTCAAACCATGTCCACTGTTTCAACCGTGAGCTAGCTGATTGACTTATGAACTTTAACTTATTTGTTGACATCATCGACTACTGCACCTTTAGTATTGCACCGTGTGATTGTTTTCATAGCATCTGATTAAAACAACAGGGCATTAATATTAATTCCTAGCTCACTGGTATGCTCACCACTACAACGTACCGATACGGATACACTGCAAAACAAGGGTCAAGATTTGTACAAGTCCAGGAGAAGGGCTTGCTGTGTGGTCTTGTTCCTATATTTCCCATCGCGTCCAGAAAGTCTTCCCGTACACACTTCAAGAACCGGTTTTTTTTTATTAAATATAGAGAGACGGAAGTAGACACAGAGCCGGAAGTGAAAGAAGAATAAAAAAAGAGCAGAAACCTTTCCGCCAAAGCTGATTACTGATTCATGGCCAGAGCCAGTAGCAGCAGCAGCGGTAGAGCGCGCGCATCGATTCCTTTAGGCTGTGTGTAATATGCAGCGAGGCGAATTCCTTTGTCGCACGTCTTGGGCCTTGGAGTTGGGATGATTGTCTCTCTGTGTGCGTTCAACGCGATCCTCAATCGCTCTGGCAGCGCGGTATTGGAGGTGATGGTTGTTTTAAATTAGGTAGCTACACCACTGGCTCCTCCTGGGTGGAATGTGCCCTGCCACCCACATTCCGGAGATTGTTGTATTTTTGTTTTGTGATTCGTTTCTGTCACCCAACCAACCACGGTTCGTGGTCCCGGAGGTATGCAAGTGTATATGCCGCGTTAGGAGACTGATTTGAATGAGAGAAAATTGCATGTTTTTGTTTTCGTTGCTGTTGTTTTGTTGGCTGGTGTGGTATAATTTGACTTATTGGATACATGCAGCCGAAACGAATATTGACATAAAGTGGTACGGAACGGAAACGGGTGTAGAAAGTTCCCGATAAGAAACAGCAACAGCGCACAACAACCGTATCATAATACATCATGCGGCGCCTTTGCACGTTGTGCACATCATCACTTTTCGTTTTTGGGCAATGCCCATTTTTACACGAAGAACGAAACGTGTAACGTCCATTTACATATGCATTAAGTGCAGACCAGAGGCATGAACCCATGGTCTCATCCTACTACACCACCCGACTCTGTTGTCTGTTCGTTTTCTATCTCAAAGTTCGTAAAGAAACCACCACCGGGACACACGTCCAACCGGAAACGAACCAACTGAACTCTCACCTCCTTCTATTTTTTTAGTTGTTTCCACCCTCTTGCCCACCCTCGAGGGAAAACATAGGGTCGGAAAGTTTTGCGGAACTTCCCCGGGCATAAACTTATCTTGTTCCTTTGCGTTTATTTTGAGCTTTGTTTCGGAACGCCCGCATTTTGGTTCTCTCTTCACCAGTATTTGTGGGTAAGGTTATCTGCGTGAGCGAAATGCTTCAAATGCCAGATCTCCCGGTGACCGTACTTGTGCGGTTGGTTTGCGACCGAAAATTGCACAAGATATATATACCTCATGTAATGTAAAGTTCCACTTCAATGCTGTAAAATTAAAAATGCTTTTATTGAAGTAAGTAAAGTAAGAGATATTGCTGCTAGTAACAACTCGTAACATGACAACCGTTATCCATGTTGTATCCGCTAATTCTAATGGAAAATTGAGGTTATTGAACTAATATTAAGTAATTATCAATTAGAACAGATACACAACAATGCAAGTCCAGGGAAAATAAAATAAATTATATCACAATTTGTTACAATTCTAGTACAACATGAACTCAATTAAACTTAAATCATGCTAGCTGTCATTTGTTTGTTCCGCACTGTACCAACTTCGAGGTTGGTTTGGTTTTGTAAACTGTGCGCGATAGTGTTGTAGTTACCAGCGTCGGATATAATATAGTTGGGTGCGGTTGAAGATCAATCTCTTTGACAGTTTTCCTTTGTGTTTCCAATTTCAAACCGTCCACCACCCATCCCCGGCAGCTCTCTTGGCGGATCTTTGCAGCTCCCCGGCTAACTTTCAACCTTGGCCAAACCTCCAACTCGTTCCCATGTACACATTTATATACATCGGTTTCGGTCCGGACTTCGGGGATGAAGATAAACCGGCAGAGTTTGACGTTTGATGGCGCGTCTAAAGCCTGCCTGAAGTTTATGTGTGTGTGTGTGTCTCGTTGTTTACACCTCACCCAACCGTGCCCATCTCGGTTGGTGCATTTAATGCTGGTTTATTGTTTTTCCATCATCACCCGTTGGTTTGTGTAGCTGCTGCGCTAGCGTTCGGGATGGGAGGAAATGTCTGGCAAACCGAGGCAGAGCTTCTTCGCTTGATGTTGTGGCAAGTCTTATCCGTGGGACGCGCTGAAGAAAGCTCTAAACTGTATGCGATCCCCGGATGTTGCGACGCCCCAAATGGTTCCATATGTACACTGTTCTGTGCGCGCGCCCTTGAACGGTAAGCGACCGTGCACATAATGCAAGACGGCACTAAAACATATACTCCCTTTTTGCTATACGTAGCGTGTGTGTGAGTTCTGGGAGGTTTTTTTCTGTGCAGTGAAGGTTTAGACAACCTTTCCTGGTGTGCTGCTTTAAAATGCAGCTGTTGTCCGGAGAGGCGAAACTTTTCCGCCACCATAAACAGAATGGCTTTGACCATCTATCTCTATTAAACTGAAATAAAGCGTGGTAATGTATTTCAATCAATGGCCGCACGGACGGCAGTACGTCCGAAAGATCTTCGCCTTATCGTGCCCAGTGTCGGGAAGAAGTACAACACCTCGAGATAAAGCATTATTGTGCGGGTGGATTTATGAAACTAAACGATACAGTTTTAATTCAACACATCTATCAAATGTGTTCGAGTGTATTGAGGAATTGCGGAATAGCGTATCCACCGCTTTAAACACTCCATCCACAAAAAATGTTGGGAATTCATTGGAAGCGTGACAAATGTTGGAAAGTTTTCGTCTCAAAACTTCAATCTCAATGTGCCCCCGGATTGGGGCGTTCTTCCATATCGAACGTACCGATGAGTTCCCATTTTGAAGGGGGGCTTATGAAAAGGCGTTTTTTGTGTTTTTGCTACTCGCCCCTATTTCCAACAAATCTCCACATCCACGTGATGGCTCGTGAAGTTACCATAGTTGCCAGTGCGGGTTTGAGGACCAATGGATGGGTTTAATTTCATTAGCTTTCATCGAAGAAAATCAATCTAATTCATCACTCGGCATGTTGGCAGCAGCCTCTGGGTCAGCCACACGATACCAAGCTGGACCAGCTGCAGTATCTAACGACCGCGGGCATCTTATCGCATCGCAAACGGAAACAGTTTGTGTGCGTGTTCCCGTGCGAGAATATGTATATTGCGTTTGTTTTTTTTCCTTACATTTTTTTTTCTCCTTCGAGTGGATTTTTAATTCAATTAGCATCGCGCGGTCCGGTATGATGCGATGTCTCGCTGTCTCTCTCGCGAGAATAGCCCACCTAGCCGTCTGTGGATGTGTTTTTATTGTGTTCGATATCGATGCACATGGGTAACCCATCGAAGTGTACAACTGTACCAACTCTGGATACGGGTGAAGTTGTTGATATGTTCATTCCGGGAATCTGTTTTTTTTTCTCATCAATGTACCACCCTTATTGCGCTTCCATTTGTGCGGCGTACCGATTGATATGATGGCGATGATGGTGATGGGTCCTGCAGTATGATCGCGCTCAATCGATCCATCAATACGTCTTTCACTAGCGCGCGCGCATGGTTGATGTTGCTTGCACAGACCCTTAACCATCTCTCCAATAGCTGCAGTTGTTTGAAAGTCCAAACCATCCTGGCGAATGGTACAATTTGAATTAACAATTAAAAGCGAACCTTATATCCCGTATCGCGCCCATCATCAACCAGGATCGGCGAACGATTTGCAAACATTTCTCCCTTGATGTGTACATTCTCGGGCCCAACAGCGCTACATAATGGATCGAACGCGTTCTGTGCAATGAACCCTTTTTGAAAACCCTCTCCCCCTCCCCGCCCGGTTTTGTATCACTCGCATAATCATTCGTAGAACCATTTCTCGCCCTGTTCTCTCGCGCTACCACTTTCGTCACCACTACGCATCTCGAATGTTGATGCTGTAAAGTGAATTCGTTAATTACTTTAACATGAATTTTCCATGTTCGGTGTGGTTGGGTCGATGCGACACCACCCCCCGACGAAAGTGTAGATAGTGCCTCACGATTCTGACATTATCTTCGTTGGTATTTTTGCCAAGTTGAGCGTAGACTGTTGGAGATCAGAATTGGCTGTATGGGCAAGAAGAGCTACGAAGAGGTTGCCATAGTTGTCCAAGAGTAGGGTATGGTAAGGAAGCAAATGGGGAGAAGATCATTGGAGTGGAGAGGTATCTGCTCTGTCCTTCAAAACTCCTTCAAATGTCTTCTAGCAAGTGGCTTAAGCTGATGGTAGAATCGCGGGCATGAACATTGCTCTAATAAATGAAATTCTATAGAAGTGAAGCCTCGGCTTGTTGTTACTTTATGTACTTTGGTTGGCATTCGTTTTTGTAATGATTAAAAAATGAAATAAATAGAAAGGCATCCAAACACAATCCTTGTAGACAGACGCCAAACGCTGAGTGGTTTATACAATATCAAATGTTGAGGAATTTCCCAGTGTTACAACAACATGCCTATAGTAGGAAGCATAATTCCAAAAAATCACGAATGAATCAATTAATGGCTTATCTTATACAAACATATTTTCGTTTTATCTTCCTTTCTTACAGTGCCCAAAAAGGTCTTGCGGCGGGTGTTGGTGTCACGCCAACCGGCACAAGCGTTAGTAACCTGTCGTCCCTAACTGGAAGTGGTTCTTCCGGAAGCGGCACTGCTTCATCGAGTGGCAGCAGCGTAGGTACAGGTGGTAGTAGCAGCGCAGGTGGTGGTGGTGCAGGTGGTGGAGGCGGAGG